>JAXQQM020088765.1:0-32886 GCA_034641835.2 Pinus albicaulis
ATTTGTTCATGCTGGGAGCATGCTAAAATAATCAAGAAGTCATATTTTGAAGCTTCATTATAGGCTCTTCATGGCCCTAATGTTGATATTTCAGTTGAAGAAGATGAAATTAAGGTACAACCCTCTGTTTATTATCATTGCAATCCTTTTTTTTATTTATTCTCATACTATGACTATGTATTAATTCACATTTAGGATTTTTTTTTCCCTTATTCTAGTTTTGTTGCCATCTGTTACCACTATTTAACAAATTTTATGGATATCGTGTGCCCTTGGTCAATATTTATTGTGCATTACCCTGTGAGTTCACCATATACACATGTAGTTTGTATATTGGTCGAATATTCCTTTCAACAAATATTTTAGAGTAAACATTTGCAATGGTTGTGATATACTGCTTGTGTATTGTTTTAGATGAAAATAGGCAATGATAATGCATATCCCAACACGAAATGTTAGGTGCATTAAATTTAAATTATACATTTTTATAGATGAATTTGAGTGTAGTAATTGTACTAACATTTTCCAATTTCATTATACATTGCAAGTAATGACATTCATGATGATGAAACATCATAATAAAAATAAATGTGATTAGTGAAGTTGTGAGGTGTTGTTCCTCGATATTTGCTAAATATTATTGCTCGTGCACTATCCTTTCCTTACAAACCCAGTTGGAATTTTTTCTACTATCTTTATATGCCTATTTGACTTTCTTCTCTCTCGTCTCCTTTGTGGCAAAGAATTATAGACAAGATCAAAGTGAAATTAGCTTAATAGGGTGCCCACTGGCTGAATGTAGCTCCTATCTCCAGATCCAAGAGAAATAGTAGGGTTATAACTTAGAGCTAATATATAACAAGCTATAGGCCTTTAATGTTCATTATATTCAACAAAAATCAATTTGTTTCATATTGGACCTAAGTTTATATTTCCTCATACATAATTAGAACATATGCTTCTGGAGAAAAAATATTTCATGTTGCAACCTTGCAATTTTCTTGTGGACTAATCTTCCATTGGTGTGACATTCCATCCTACCTTTGGTAGGATTCCCCTTGATTTGGTACACTACAGTGTGCAATCATTTCACTCAGTATCTTTTTAAAACTTCTCTACATCCCAAAAATCATCCTATTTTTTTTCTCACAACCCTAATATGTTGAGGTCTGTATGTTGTAGAAAATATCTTTGGATACCTTCCTCCTTAAAAAATGGACAAATTCATTAGAGTGGAATTAACATAGACTCTCAGACCGAATGATATTTATAATTTGCTTGATTTATTTTCTTCTGTCTTAATATTCTTAAATTAAACATATGCATCTGACTTAATTTAAGAAAGTAAACCCACATCTTCCTAGAGGAAACATCTACAAAGAGAAAAAAATACATTGCACCAAATGTTTACAGTCACCTCAATGGACCAAAATGTCATAATTGACTTGTTCCAACATTTTCTTAGCCCCTCAAGCATTCTCCTCATATAAATCTAATCTATGTTGCTTTCTAGCTAAACAATCTTTGCAAATATACCCTTTTTCATGTACATATAGAAAACCAAGCACCATAGTTCAAAAAATATAATTTAAAACAATCTTTATGTAGGAAACATTTATTTTCACATCTTATAAATAAAAAAAAAATCAAATCTCAAAACAAGTTCCCTATTCTTCTAACCATAGTATATTTTTAGTGCTCCATTCGCATGTCAATATTCCATGATTTCGTCTTTATTTTCTCTTTTTTTCTAGGGAATCAAATGAGTTAGAAGTTCTCCCGTAAGAAATGAGTGAAATAGTCATGCAAGTTTGGAATATTTGGTTTTTTTAAGGCGTCCATGGGATCTTGTGAGGTATACAAATAAAAGAGTGTGTGAGGTGAGCAAGACCTCTTGTTTACATTTGTTCAATAAGGTATTTGAGAAGAACATGTTGGGTCTTTGTTTTGTTTCTAAAAGGCTTATGGCCTAGTGATGACATGTGCAAAATTGGCAGGAGGCTATGAATCTGGACATGCCTAGATAGATGAGGCCTTATTCCTCTGCAAACTATTTCTTCCCACTTGTGTTCAACATTCCTTAGGAAGATTTTGAGTGGTTGGTTGAGCATGAGGAGATTAGGGTTGCCAGTTGTCTGTTTTCGATAGAAAGGAATGTTTCCAACTCTTGTGGTCAAGGGTATGACACCTAAAACAAATGTTGGGTAGATTATTATATTGTAATGGCTCGTGGAACATTTTATCCATAATAAGCACATTTTTACATAGCAAGTTTGTAAAAGCTCAAGCTTGTGATTTTTAAACTCCTTAATAAGATTGGAGAGAATAACCAAAATTGAATAGGTAAGCTTCAAAATTTAATCCACATCATGTAATGTAATTGAAATTTTTTCTCAACAAAACATATTTGGCCCAAGGCTGCTTGGAAGCAGGAAGAAAGAGTGGGAGTGACAATTTTTCAGAAACTTCTATGTCGGGAAGCATTGACTTTTTTTTTTTTTTGTGTACTCAATTGTCTTTTGTTCCACTTTTGTTATGGAAAATCCATCTAACAATTTTCCAATTTTGAAATTCACTAATTTTGTCTATGCCAAAATATAAAATTGATAGTTCTCTTCATATTCAAAAGATTGGGATTCTCTAGCCAGTGTTTAGGAAAAAAACACATCATGGGAGGGATCAAGGGCTTGAAGACAGAGCAAAATGATCCAGTGTAAGAATACTGAACAATTTTCCTTATCTTCACTTAGGCACTGGCATACTACTATGTCCTACTGTAGCCTTATAAATTCATGACCACTAAATTCCATTTTACCAGAGAATACACTACAATTAATGTAAGACTCTTGCATTGAGTGTGATTCATGAATGTTTATTCAAAATGAGAGTAAATATTTGATTTCTTAGATTGTTTTGTTTGACACGATCTAGTTTTCATAGATCCTCGATGGGGGCACTTCTATGAAAGGTAAAATGAGGATCCAAGAAATGACAGAGATAATCTTTGGCTTGTAGCGGAAACATCCTGCCATTTCGAAGAAAAATATGCCTTTAGTAGGTGGACAGTTAGTTGAAAACCTTACGTTTTGTTCATTTTTCCTTTGCCATAGAACATGATTTTTTTTATCAATGAATTATGTCACATATTTACATAGATAGTGATCTATATATCTCTATCAGGTCAAATGTTGCAACCTATGCTAATTTTTTTTTGGTGATAGTAAAAAAACCACTCTGTAATCAGTTATAAAGAATTGGTGCACATCCACATGGCGACCTATTTTGATGTCATTTCCTAAGGATTTTATTGTTTGAGGTCTGATAAAATGACGGGCCAGTATTTATAGGTTAATGATGCAAAAAGGATGCAGACATATTTAATGGATTGAAATGTGCTCTGACGTCCACGAAAGGCATTAAAATATTCACCATGTCGACAATGGGGTTCTTTTAGAGTAAGTTTTAGAGTTAGTAGAGCACATGGAAGCAATAGAAACAATATTAGTGCAAGATAAAACATATTCGATAAATCTTGAATGTTGAATCTTGTTTTGCGGCTTGCAAGGGTTTCAAGTATGGGTTTGATTCCTTTGTCACACTTTGAATTAGCTCTATTTGGGTCATTTTGGCCACGGTTTCATGTTGGATAGGATTTTATGTCATCGAATTGGCATAATTTTGTTGATTGAGGATTTGAGCATTCAATTCAGTAGATGAGAGTTTTTTGGGATTGTTTCTTAGTCTAAAATTTCATATAGTGAAGTTGTGTCTACAAGAGAGATTCGTTCCGAATACCTTTTGGGGGTCATATATCTAAGGGGATTTGGGTGGAAATGTAGTAGGTTACACTTTTTGTGAGAATGTGAGCGATTTTTTGGCAATAGTTGAGTGAACCTTTTATAAATTCTGGCGAACTATTTGATGGATAATAGAACTTTATGGAAAGTTCGGTCGAACTCATCCGTTTAGATTGACGACTTCTTGTGACATGGGAAACTAGAAGTTTTTCTTTGAGATGGGAAAACCAGCAACAAAATTTTGGTCGAACTAGTTCTTATAAATATATCGCCCGCAAAGTTCATTTTTTTACCACGTCTATGTTTTCTTTGATCTGTTTGTTCACACGTTTTTCTGTGTCTGTGTTACTGCTAGTCTGGCGCTGCTTCCATCCGCACTGTTGGTGATTATCTGCGGCGACTTCAAGCAAGCGAACTACCAGGTATTTCTCCTCCTGCTCCTCGTTTTTTCACAAGGGAAAAATTCATAATCTTTCATTAGGTAAGAAAAATTACATGTTACATTTTACAAGTAGCTATCCATAGAGCGTCAATTATATTGACAACATATATCATCCGTGATAAATACAAAATTCCAGAAGGAATCCATTAGAACAAAAGTAAGTTCAGTGCATAACTTACTAGTACCTGTGGAGCCAAAAATACCAATAACAAAAATTGAAAAGTTGTTATATACAATGGTAGTGATATATCTGTCGGATAACATGTAGCAAAAATATATAAAATAGATACTAATCAAAGTATAATCAAAATTGCATTTTATAAACCAACTGCATGCAGTTCTTGTATTGCCTCTATGAAAGGCCTGTGGAAGTAACTGTACACCTGTGCAGCAATGTGTTCTGTAATGTGCCAATCACCCCAGTTTAACTCCACAAATTCCTTGGAAAGTTTGTCTGCCACTTTGTTCCGATTCCTGTAAATGTGAGCGACAAAAATTATGCTGTTAATTATGCTTTAAATTTCATTACCTTTTTTTTCCAAGAAAAAAATTGAACTTTTTATTAACAGAAATAAAAAATTACCTAGTATATGCATTACACATTCCTTTTATGGCTGTATGATTCCCAGATCATAGAGCTCACAAGATGAAAAGTACACTGTCCTCTGTCAAATGCCTGAAGATAAACCATTGATCTAGTGTACAGGCCTCCTCTATAAGAGGAAAACAACCCATAGATCAGTTCATATCCAGAAAAACAAGTATGTCCATATGTTCATAAAACAAAAACAGTTTTTTTGTGTTAACCCGAGCCTCCTCAGAGAGGAAAACAGCCCAAACAGGATAAACAACAAAATAGAAGCTTTAAAATAAATGCAAGTAAGAGTAACTATCTAGGGCATGTATATCAAACCAAAAAACAAAACACTTTCTGATATAAAAATAGGGAGAAAAAAAAATAAAGTTATACATATGGTGGTTGATCCAACACATAGATCATGCCCTGGTCCTCGTCCTCTATCCTCCAACAGCCCATATCTTGTTGCAAACCCACTTTAGAAAGTTTTTCTGCTGCATTATTGGGACACGCCTTTAGGGAATAAAACAACATCCCTAAGGGAAAGACCCCAGCTGCTTTCTTAGATGTATTTACTCCCGTGGGTGAAACTGTCCTTGCCCCTATTGACTCTATTGTTGTCTATGCCTATGCCATCTAGGCCTATTTCCACGTGCGGGCTATACTCTTTGCTAGGAATAGTCCAAAATTTGGAAATCGATCTAGCCATGAGCAGGTTGAAGAGAGCTCTTTAAGGGCTTGGAGTCGGTAATTTGGGGAGGTCCCTGTATATATGGTTTAAAGAAAAAACATTAAAAGTATGTTTTAAATGTTTTGTCTCTTCTAGTAAAGGAGATAAAATATAATTCTGACAATTGCTCTCTCCACTGAACCATTTAACGACATTCATACAGTCCTTTTCTATGTTAACTTTGGACTGTTACTGCAAATGCACCTTTTGGAATTCTTGGTTTTAATTTGAGTTGATTGGTGTCATGTAGAAGTCAAGGCACTCATTGCTATAGAGTTTTTTTTTTTACAACCAAGTGGGAATGAGAAACCCCAAAATTCCAAACAAAGCATCTATGTTATTAATTATGCTTTAAATTTCATTACCTTTTGCTGTAAGGTGTATGTTGAATTTCTGGTAGTATGATATGCATTCGGTTGCTGCAGTTGTTACTGTTCCTGTGGATCCATCAATTTCATCCGCTCTAGCTGATTCTCACCTTATGCATGGAATTTTACTACCAATGTTAAGCTTATGTCGTTACTGAGCCTTCTCTCGATTCCTTAACACTTGAATGATTGAACTAGAATGATCTACTACTGTAATGTGACTACATATTGTCTTTTATACTGCTGTAATGTATGTCTGTAATGTGACTACATATTGTCTTTTATACTGCTGTAATGTATTTTTGTATGAGACATAATCTGATCTTTTATACTTGATAACCTGTTATGGGTATATCAAGAGGATTTTGTATATGAACTGTTATCAATATATGAAACAGGGTTTTTTCTCCTTTGAAAAAAGAGTTGAAATCATTCTAAGTTCACATGTAATGTATTTCTGTAATGTGACTACATATTTTCTTTTATATGTGACTACATATTGTCTTTTATATTGTTGCAATGTATTTCTGTATGAGACATAATTTTATCTTTTATACTTGATAACCTGTTATGGGTATATCAAGAGGATTTTGAATATGATTTGTTATCAATATATGAAACATGGTTTTTTCTCCTTTGAAAAAAGAGTTGAAATCATTCTAAATTCACATATGTTCAGTGGTGTCACTGTTTCACTTCCGATATTATGTTGCTTACCTTGATGAACAGGTGGAACTCTGCTGGGAGGCCTCTCTGTTTTTTGACTCTATGCTCATACTGTCAAAGGTCATTATATGTTATATGGGCTAGACTGTATAGTTATTAGACTACATACTTCATACTATTCTGCAAATAGTATGATGGAAACCAAACATAATAATGTATTAGGACATCACCACTTGCTAATTAGTTATTAGACTACATATCTTCATATAGAACTTGCAAATAGCATGATGGAAATGTGAACTTGCAAATAGTATGATGGAAATGTGGATCTCAAAGAAAAGTCATGATTAATGCTTCTAGAAACCAAACATAATAATGTATTAGGACATGCTCCTTTAACTTGCAAATAGTATGGTCGAAATGTGGATCTCACGACTCTTCATGATTAATGCTTCTAGAAACCAAACATAATTTAATGTATTAGGACATAATTTAATGTATTAGGACATGTTGCTTTAGGCTTGGTGGAATTACCTTTGCTTTTTATTTCTCTCTTACACACACACACATATATATATATATGAAGAGATGATCCCATTTTCTTTTTTATTCATAGATCAAATGTCATTTAAATACAAGATTTATCATAATGTACAATGATTCATTCCATATTATTTATAAATTTTTTCATTAAAAAATGAACCCTTTAAATGATGAACCTAGTTAATGCTTCTTCTTCATGAAGAAGACTACTTGATCTTTCAATTTGAATTTGATGATGGTCCTTTGTTATCTTTCTTGAATACTTCAAATTATTGACACAATCATATGCTTCTTGTTACTCTTTTTATTCCTTCCTTATATTGTATTCTCCCCCTTAGATATTGTGTACTCTCCCACATAGATATTGCACTCAATTTTGATGGTCCTTTGTTATCTTTCTTTACTTCAAATTATTGACACTTGATCATATAGATATCATATAGATATTTCACTCAATTTTGATGGTCCTTTGTTATCTTTCTTGACTACTTCAAATTATTGACACAATCATATGCTTTTACCTTAATATCTTGTAGAGCCCATTTCATCCAAAACACTCAAAAATAAGTAACTACTATGTATTCCACTTCTACTCTAGATAGAGAAAGTAACGACTCTTTCTTACTTAACCATTAAACCAAAGACTCTTCTAAGTAGAATTATACATTGTCCACTTGTACTTTTCACAAGCCTAGTTGAATCTCTATATGTTGTCAATGTAAATTTCTCACAAGTAAATTTGTCAATGTAAATTTCTTAACTTCTACAAGTTTTATAGGCAGAGTCTGTAAAGGGCCAGGTAGCCTATGGATCTCATCTTTTATGGAAGGTGACATATCTAGTAAATGCCCCTACAGTCAATCTTTGGAATAGATCTAAATAGAAGTTCTTCATTTTAATATCCATAAAACACAACCACTTTAAGGTAAACTGTGTACATGTGTCATTTCTCCCACAAACTAAAGGCTTCCTCCCATTAATTTTAGATGTGAATTCTACCATAAAATTTTTAAGTCAAACTTTAAGATAAACCATGCACATGTCATTTGCAATAAATGTCAATTTAATATCTAAATTCACATATGTTTAGTGGTGTCATTGTTTCACTTCCGATATTATGTTTCTTACCTTGATGAACAGGTGGAACTCTACTGGGAGGCCTCTCTGTTTTTTGACTCTTTTCTCATACTGTCAAAGGTCGTTATATGTTATATGGGCTATAATGTATAGTTATTAGACTACATATCTTCATATATAACTTGCAAATAGTATGATGGAAACCAAACATAATAATGTATTAGGACATCACAACTTGCTAATTAGTTATTAGACTACATATCTTCATATAGAACTTGAAAATAGCATGATGGAAATGTGAACTTGCAAATAGTATGATGGAAATGTGGATCTCAAATAAAAGTCATGATTAATGCTTCTAGAAACCAAACATAATAATGTATTAGGACATGCTCCTTTAACTTGAAAATAGTACATGGTCGAAATGTGGATCTCATGACTCTTCATGATTAATGCTTCTAGAAAACAAACATAATTTAATGTATTAGGACATAATTTAATGTATTAGGACATGCTCCTTTAGGCTTGGTGGAATTACCTTTGCTTTTTATTTCTCTCTTACACACACATATATATATATGAAGAGATGATCCCATTTTATTTTTTATTCATAGATCAAATGTCATTTAAATACAATATTTATCATAATGTACAATGATTCATTCCATATTATTCATAAATTTTTTCATTAAAAAATGAACCCTTTAAATGATGAACCTAGTTAATGCTTATTCTTCATGAAGAAGACTACTTGATCTTTCAATTTGAATTTGATGATGGTCATTTGTTATCTTTCTTGACTACTTCAAATTATTGACACAATCATATGCTTCTTGTTACTATTTTTATTCCTTCCTTATAACGTATTCTCCCCCTTACAGATTATTTACTCTCCCACATAGATATTGCACTCAATTTTGATGGTCCTTTGTTATCTTTCTTGACTACTTCAAATTATCAAATTATTGACACAATCATATATATATTGCACTCAATTTTGATGGTCCTTTGTTATCTTTCTTTACTTCAAATTATTGACACTTGATCATATAGATATCATATAGATATTGCACTCAATTTTGATGGTCCTTTGTTATATTTCTTGACTACTTCAAATTATTGACACTTGATCATATAGATATTGCACTCAATTTTGATGGTCCTTTGTTATCTTTCTTGACTACTTCAAATTATTGACACAATCATATGCTTTTTGTTACTCTTTCTATTCCTTCCTTATATCTATTCTCCCCCTAGATATTGTGTACTCTCCCACATAGATAAATTGCACTCAATTTCATAGGATCTTATTTTGAAGTCAAATATATTGTATTCTCCCCCTTAGATATTGTGTACTCTCCCACATAGATATTGCACTCAATTTTGATGGTCCTTTGTTATCTTTCTTGACTACTTAAAATTATCAAATTATTGACACAATCATATAGATATTGCACTCAATTTTGATGGTCCTTTGTTATCTTTCTTTACTTCAAATTATTGACACTTGATCATATAGATATCATATAGATATTTCACTCAATTTTGATGGTCCTTTGTTATCTTTCTTGACTAATTCAAATTATTGACACTTGATCATATAGATATTGCACTCAATTTTGATGGTCCTTTGTTATCTTTCTTGACTACTTCAAATTATTGACACAATCATATGCTTTTTGTTACTCTTTCTATTCCTTCCTTATATCTATTCTCCCCCTTAGATATTGTGTACTCTCCCACATAGATGTTGCACTCAATTTCATAGGCTCTTCTTTTGAAGTCAAATATATTGTATTCTCCCCCTTAGATATTGTGTACTCTACCACATAGATATTGCACTCAATTTCATAGGCTCTTTTTTTGAAGTCAAATAAGTGACAATGATTTACAAGAACTATCCCTAATTTGTTTCTCACATGTTCAAATGGTTCTCTAACAAGATAATTTACAAGAACTATTCCTAATTTGTTTCTCACATATTCAAATGCTTCTCTAACAAGAGGCTTCGTGGGTATGTATTCTTTTTTCACTATTTTCTCAAAGACTTGTTGTGTGAGGAAGTGGTACTTTATGATGATATGTAAATAGTGATTGAAGGAAGTAGAATATTTTATTTTTGAAATTATTATTACACTTCTATTGAAACACTTAATAGATATATAGATTTACCTTAATATCTTGTAGAGCCCATTTCATCCAAAACACTCAAAAAGAAATTTACCTTACCTTAATATCTTGTAGAGCCCATTTCATCCAAAACACTCAAAAAGAAATTTACCTTAATATCTTGTAGAGCCCATTTCATCCAAAACACTCAAAAAGAAGTAACTACTATGTACATTCCACTTCTACTCACTCAAAAAGAAATTTACCTTAATATCTTGTAGAGCCAATTTCATCCAAAACACTCAAAAAGAAGTAACTACTATGTATTCCACTTGTACTCTATATAGAGAAAGTAACAACTCTTTCTTGCTTAACCATTAAACCAAAGACTCTTCTAAGTAGAATTATACATTCTCCACTTGTACTTTTCACAAGCCTAGTTGAATCTCTATATGTTGTCAATGTAAATTTCTCACAAGTAAATTTGTCAATGTAAATTTCTTAACTTCTACAAGTTTTATAGGCAGAGTCTGTAAAGGGCCAGGTAGCCTCTCGATCTCATCTTTTATGGAAGGTGACATATCTAGTAAATGCCCCTACAGTCAATCTCTGGAATAGATCTAAATAGAAGTTCTTCATTTTAATATCCATAAAACACAACCACTTTAAGGTAAATTGTGTACATGTGTCATTTCTCCCACAAACTAAAGGCTTCCTCCCATTAATTTTAGATGTCAATTCTAGACCATAAACTTTTTAAGTCAAACTTTAAGATAAACCATGCACATGTCATTTACCTCATGATCTTGTGTCATTTCTCCCATGTCATATATATATTTTTTATTGAATTTTTTTTCAGGGATAAGAAAACCATTAAATATGGTTGAAAAATGGAAATTATGCATAGAATTTTCTTGCTATCCCAATCCAGGGAAAGCAGTGATTACATATGTGCTTTCCAATATTGCGACTAGCAAAGTCATCCAAAGGAAAATGAATATACCGGGAAGAACAACAAACAACGAGGCATATTATATTGGATTGATAGAAGGCTTGGGAACATCGATGGAGTATGGATCAAATGGAATTGTAGTTTTCACCAATTCTAAACTTGTGTGCAACCAGATGAATGGCGTATACCAAGTTAAGAAGGAGAGGCTAAAAGAACTGCATGGAATAGCAAACAATATTGTTAGCCAATTTCAATTTTTTAGTATAAGGCATTGTACAAATGTGAATAAGATGTCTGCTGATCTATTGCGTGGGGAAATGCCAATTCATGATTCATCTATCAAAGATGAATTAGAATTATACAGAGCAATGCCAATGCAAGATTCATCTCTCAAAGATGAATTGATTTTGAGATGCTCTTCTTCAAAATTTCAAGATTCATCTCTCAAAGATGAATTAGTGTTGAGACGCTCTCCTTCAAAATTTATTGATGGACATTGTAACATATCTTGGATATGTGTGTGTTGTGTACTTATAAATGCATCTTTTTTAATGACCATGTACTTTTTTCAATTATATACCAAGTGTGCTCCCACCACACCATGTAAAGTGCAACTTGGTGAACTTCACATTTGCAACAAGTGGTGAGCTTCACATTTTTATAAAATTAAAATGTGGGGACTTCAACAAATTTTTGTTTAAATGGAGTTTGTTTAAATGCAGTTTCACTTCTTTTTTAATGACCATGTGTTTTTTTCAATTTTATACCAAGTGTGCTCCCACCATGTAAAGCACAATTTGGTGAACTTATAATTTTTATAATTTCTTTTTTGCTTAAATTGAGTTTCACACATCAATTACTGCTTTGAAAGTTGTGTTCTACATAATTTTTGTACACTAAATTACAAATTGATTTTCTGAAATTTATTTTGTGTAAATGTCCACCAATATATATATATATCATGGAGGATGAACGACAAAGATCAACAGAATCCCATATGGGGGATCAGGGATCGGGGGATGTTCACGGTATTTAAATATAATCTTAAATCTCCATACATGTGTGTACATATGGAATTGATTTTTTATTAACTTTGTGAGTTAAATTAGTTGTTAATAAGTTTCATTTTTTAATTTTTAGGAGGTAAGAGGAGAAGGGTTTCTACTCCATCCATGGAGCGTGCCCATGGTTCACCCAGTCGTGGTATGGTTCATGCAATTTAATCAATGAATATTTATATGTATTTATATGTACACATGAATGCATTTTTCAATTTATTATAAATTTGTATTTGTTTATGAAGCTTCTCTCTCATCTCGAGAGGTTGGTGGTGGTTCAAATCCACTTAGAGGGCCATCAATGAGTGGTAGCAGGTTGCGTGAAGGGGGTGATATTTATTCCCCCGAAGGCCAATCAACGACTGCTGGTGCTGGTTCTCAGCAGGGTCGTTCTGGGTCTCAACAGTTTCATGGTGGAGAAGATGCTAACCAACCACGTCAAGGTTGCCATCAATTTCAATATTTTTTTCATTGAATTTGTACAATTTTTTTTACATGTGTTTTTTTTAATATACGAAATTTTATATGTATTGATGCAGAGGCTGAAAATGTTCCAAATATTTGTCAAAATAGACACAGGGCATAACGCTACATTCAAGAAGAAGGTTGTCTACCTAACACAACTTATCCGGCCGACATTTCTGATATACCATGAGAAACAAACATGGCGCAATGCACCTTACAAAGGTGTGAAAAACTTCATGCAAAATTGCAGAGAGATCTCGTGGCTTTGACTCTACCTGCTGAGAGTCGACAAAGCCTCGAAATAGTTACACATTCATTGGGAGAAATTGTAAATGTGTACAAAACTCTTGGGCCAACGAATGATACATTTGTAGAAGTGATGAGAAAGAGAAAGGAAACAGTAATGGGTCTAGATAAATGGGAGGATGTAAAACAAAGAGTTACAAAAGATATGGCGAAGTCAATGTTTAATTTCAAGGAAGGGCCAAAAAGAAAAATGCTGAAGGTGCAATATTTCAAGCACCCAAATATAGCTCACTATTTGTATGATAGACACCTTGCGGCCTATGGAAGGCTCCCATGGAACGACGAGGTTCCTATTTATTTTGCACAATTTTTTTACGCAGATTTTTTTTTGGATATGAAACCCAACTACAATGACCTTCCGTCATAATTTTTTGGTCCAGGGAAGGGTTTATTGTATGACCGTAAGGGCACTAAACGAGATGTGGAGTTGCCTCGCCCCGAGCCACCATTGGTGAGTCTACCTTTTCGGGTCGAAACTCTGCGGTCAGAGATGGATGCGACTTCTCAAATAAGTCGAGAAGCAAGGGATGTCATGATCGACAATGTTTACAGCAGATTGAGTGGAGTTGATGTTTGTCTAAATCGAAAAAGAGCACGTGAAAATGCACGTGCCAATTTTGTGTATTGTACAGATGAAGAGATTGACAACATGAATGTTGAAGATCTCCGAATATATGCAAAAAATTGTCACAAATGATTTTCAAGACCTAATTCTTCATGAGGAAGAGGGCACGGGAACAGTATGTGTTAATGACCTTAGGGTTCAATTATTTTAACATGTATACATGTGTACAATTTGTAATAAATACATGTGTATGTACATGTATACATTTATTTGTATGTACATTAATCTAACAAAAATGTATCATTATATGTTAAAATACCATTTTCAGTTGTCACGCATGATGAGTGACGAAAATGTTAATATCACTTTCGGGACCTCTGGTTCAAACAATGCAGATGGGTCTCACCATCAAGATATGTTGGCAAATGTTAGTGTTTTTTAAGTGATATTTTTAAAATAAATAATTGTGCACACATGTACATGTATGTATATATAATGATAAAATGTTTTAATAGATTCCGATTCCGTCCGATGTTTTTGGGATGGCGGTACCTTCTTCTTCCTTGGGAGATGTACCTTCTACTTCCTTAGGAGATGAGCCACAAGTATGGACAATTTTTCACTTTTAAAATTTATGTTTAAGTTATATATATATATATATATATATATATATATTCCACCTCAAAAAGTTCCATTAAAAATTGAGATATATATATATATCTATCTATCTTGAGTTATTTTAAATTTTTTGAATTTAGGTTCCTATAGAAGATTTCTTTAATCCACGGACTCTAGCAATGGAGATAGGAACATCCACACCATTTCAACCATTTGAACAAGTTGTCTAACTTTTTTTTTAATATTATTGAAAATAAGTTTATATATGTACACGTGCATTTTCATTTGAAATTTTTTAATATATATATATATATATATATATATATATATATATATATTGTATAGTTTACCATTGCAGATGTGCCCATGGGGGAGGGGGGGAACTTGTAGCAAGTGAACAAATGGAGAGGGAACCTCATGAGGTATTGCATGATTTCTTTTTATATTTTGTTTTTTACATGAAGTTCTATATATATTCTCACTCATTTTTAAAACATCAAATTTTAATGTTCAAGTACATGTGCATTGTGTATGTAGGTTTCCCATGCTTCACATGATAGTGCGTGGATTGAGACCCTGATAGGAAAGATGCTAGATCCATCTCTATTTGATGGACATGATTTGTAGATTTGATTTCAAGATTTAGATAGTCTTAAATTTTCTTTTTATATATTATCTAGATGCACTGTCATATATATATATAATTTGATACAGTTTGATACTTGTGAGATCTACAATTTTTGGACATATTTTATTACAATGTTAATATAATTTGTTTTGTTCCAAAAAGTTAATTTTTGGATGGTTTTAGTACTTTTGGCATGTGAATGTGAAGTAATGTTGTTATATAATTTGTTTGGTTTTTAAAACTTTTAAGTTTTGGATAATTGAACTACTAGTAATGTTGTCATCTATAAATTAATGTTTTTCTTCTGAACTACATTTGGCATGTTATGTAATGACGAGTTATAATTTGTTTTGTTTTTAAAATTTAAGTTTTGTTTTGCTTCTGAGCTACATTTGGCATGTTATGTAATGATGTGTTATGATTTGTTTTGTTTTTAAAATTTGAGTTTTGGATGCTTGAAGTACATTTGGTATGTGAAGTAATGTTGTGATCTATAATTTTTTGTTAAATTAAAAGTTAAGTTTTGGATGGTTTCAATCTACATTTGGCATGTGATATAATGTTAAATGTTTTTATTGGATATTTGAACTATAATTGGCATGGCATGTGAAGTAATGTTATGTATGATATAATCAAAAAGTTTTTAAAACTCAAGTTTTGGATGGTTTCAATCTACATTTCGCATGTGATATTTAATGTTTTAATGTTGCATGATATATAATCAAAAAGTTTTTAAAACTTAAGTTTTGGATGGTTTCAATCTACATTTGGCACATGTGGTATAATGTTAAATGTTTCTATTGGATAGTTGAACTACAATTGGCATGGCATGTGAAGTAATGTTGCATGTTATATAATCAAAATGTTTTTAAAACTTAAGTTTTGGATGGTTTCAATCTACATTTGGCACATGTGATATAATATTAAATGTTTTTATTGGATAGTTGAACTACAATTGGATGGCATGTCAAGTAATGTTGTGATATAATCAAAAAGTTTTTAAAACCCAAGTTTTGGATGGCTGAAGTACATTAATCATGTGAAGTAATGTTGTGATATAATAATAAAAAATTAAAACTAAGTTTTAGATACCATTTTAATCTACATTTAATGTAAATCCCTTTAATTTTGATTTAATGTTAAATGTTTTAAATGTTTTGATATAATGTTAAATGTTTTGATCTAAGTTTTTGATGGTTTCAATCTACATTTGGCCTATGGAAGACCCCATGCATAGACATCGGATGCGTTGCAGAAGGGGAGGTGGGGGTAGGAGTGGAGGGGGCAGGAGTGTTGGCTCTCGCCTGCCTCTTTCAATCCATGACATAGGCGGGCACCCTCCTCCGGTAAGCAATGTTGGACAATTACACTTCACCGGTGCTATGGTCAGACCTCGAATTACGGTGACCATTTCTGTATTTTTCCAGGAGGAGCCCCAAGATGAAGGTGCCTCTAGTTCTAGGAATCAGCGAAGAAAGCCCACCATCCCAACCCTTTAGCCCCAAGACACCAGGAAGTCAACAGCTCTTCCAGTCAAATTCGGCTCGACGAGCTCCAACAGCGATGGCGCAAGCAGCGGTAGCTCGTCCTGTGTGGAGAAAAATCTCAAAGACGTCTCTGGCTCCTCTTCCACTTCGGAGAGCTCCTCCCAGAACTCCAAGGGAGTAGCTGATGATCCGGAGGACTACAGTTGTCCAATTGTGGAGGAGAATCCTCCTACACACATCGATAGCTAGCCTGATGTCAAGTCCTCTTTAGCTTTTTTGAACTTCTGTCATGTTTTGCAATCACTGTGCTTCTGAAAACTCTATGTCTTTTGGTTTCCTGATATTGGGCAGCATCTTCTAGGCTGGTTTCCCGGTCATGGGCAGCGCCTTTTCTGTTTTTTTTATTCAGACCCCCTCTGATTGTTTTGATTTAATCAAAAAGAGTAAAGAAGTAGTTATATGTATTTATCCCTTTAATTTTGATTTAATGTTAAATGTTTTAAATGTTTTGATATAATGTTAAATGTTTTGATCTAAGTTTTGGATGGTTTCAATCTACATTTGGCCTATGGAAGACTCCCATGTGAAGTATTGTTTTGATTTAATAAAAAAGAGTAAAGAAGTAGTTATATGTAAATCTCTTTAATTTTGATTTAATGTTAAATGTTAAATGTTTTGATATAATGTTAAATGTTTTGATCTAAGTTTTGGATGGTTTCAATCTATATTTGGCCTAGATGGAAGACTCCCATGTGAAGTATTGTTTTGATTTAATCAAAAAGTTTTTAAAATTCAAGTTTTGGATGGTTGAAGTACATTTGGCATCTTAAGATTGCTTTTGATCTCTACATACTCTTGTTTGAGTGAAAAAATTTCCAATAGGAAGAACATAGATTTTCAATGAAACTAACCATATCAATTGAGCTCTAATTGAAAAAAAAGTAAAGTAGATATATGTATTTATCCCTTTAATTTTGATTGGAAATATAAGAAGTACATATATGTTTGTTGAATTTAGGTCAATTTCATTAATGCACTCAAATAGGTAGCCTTGTTGATTTATAAATTGGTAAATTGATGACATTCAGTTAATTGCATTCTAGAACATAGAACATATCCGACCATTGGACAGACAAATTTTGTACTAGATTTTCAATTAGGAATAGAGATGTGGGTCAAATCCCACCAAAAGTCGGAGAAGTGCTCCAAGTCTCTTGTCTGAAAGGAATCTTCGTACAAAACTATATTGTGGATGATTTATTTACATTGTGGATAATTTTTATCAGAAAATCCCACAAGAAAAATTGGGCACATTCAGTTCGTGTATATATCCAGTACGTGCAACATTTTTCATCAATGCACATATTCAAATTACTTTCAGTTAATTGCATTCTAGAACATATATATTGAGTACGTGAATCATTTTTCATCAATGCACATAGTAAAACTACTTGAACAATTAATTGCATTCTAGAACATGTATATATATATCCAATACATGTAACATTTTTCATCAATGCACATGTATAGAAAAGCTACTTTCAGTTGGTACTAGAGCACATGCATGTACCAAAACAATTTGTACATGTGCAAACACTTGCACAAATAACATAAGCAGCTCAATTTTTAGTTGAGTACTGGAAGTTCTAAAACATATTTAATCCAAAGAGAATAAATTGTTGGGCAATTCAATCAAAAAAATTCCAATGGAATGCCATCTTCAATAATCCGTTCATGATCGGATTTTGACATTTTCCATTTCTTAATTTTCATTTTTTTCTTTGATTGAACCTCTATCAACTTTATGCGTGCTGCACACACCAAGTGACTATATTGACAACTTATGAAATTAGGTTCATAGTCTTCAAAGTAAACAAAATCCCCACTTTGATTAGTTTGTCTAAAAAAATAACCTTTCAGTATAATAGATCCTCTTTCATATGGAAATCTGTGATCATTATAGTTTTCTAATAATTTCATTTTTCGTTCAATGCAACGCATCAAATAATACTTCACATTTTCATCGTTGTCAATAGGTGCAATTACAGCAAAAACATCTCCTGCACAATAAAACAAACTTAACAAAATTATACATATTTAAATTTATTTCTAGATCTTTAAATCATTAGAAAGCAATTCAAATGTTACCTTCTCTAACAAGATTAGAAACTCGATCACCATCGGATGATATTGTAGTTTCCTCTGATTGCATTTCTTCAAACATTGCAACAGACATTTTTCCCTTTGTATTTAGCTCTGTATGTTTCCAATCTTTTACATACATGTTGTTTTCACAAACGTCATTAGATTTTGTGTTGTCTATGCAAACATCACAAAAACAAGAATATTTTCTTTTATCCAATGCAAACACATTTCTGGACGACTTTGTTTTAATTGAATGCAATTTTCGAGTCCCTTTTATTGTTTCAATGTCATTTCCAATCGATCTATCTACGTCTTCGATCCCAATATGCCAAAAAAACCTTTATATGGAAAATTAAAAGAAGAATTTGTAAATATGATCTATCAAAATACAATCAAAGATAATCATTGCACGATAAATGTACACAATGTTTAAAATTAGATTTCCAATAAAAATTAAATTGAATGTACCTTCGCACTTCCCTTGATGGGTTAGTCTCATGGCTTAGAGCAGCGATGCACCATTGAACAACTTCTTTAGCGTTCACAAGTCGGCTTGCAGAGGGGTTCATTTGATATCTTTGAAGTGCTCGTTTTATGCATGCTCCTGCACCGTCATGTTCTCCTTTTCCATGGCCAGTCTCAAAGAAATTCCAACAATGTTTAATGCATGTTTTCTTATGAAGACAACACAACCAAAAGAATGATCGTGCAGATTTGAATTGACCTGCGCATCCATCTGACCATATCCAATGTTCATTGAATGTTATTCCACGATCTTTCAATGAATTATAAATTCTTCCAAAACAACGTTGTACAAAACATGTATCATGTGTACGATCGTCACTGATATAAAAGTGATATTCTTTAATTATATGTCGATTTTCACTCGTGCTTTCTATATGATCGACATTTTGTTCAGCATGTCTATATAGAATATGGACGAGCATGGAGACTTGGTCAGAGTGATAGTATTCACTCTGAATTTCTTTTTGTGGAATAAATGTGTAGTTTTCTGCAAAATCAATCACTGACAAAATGGTCCCTGGTGGAAAAACTTCACGAGATTTTTTGAATTGCAAGTCTTGCCATCGAGCTCTATGGGAATGCTTGGTGTATTTTTAAATTTCTGCCTCAAACTTTCTCAAAAAGTCTATCAGAAAAATTTCGTCTTCTTGTAATTCGATTCTTTTAACACTATCTGCACCTTGAATCGATGTACCGATATATTCATATCTCTTCCATTTCACTTTCATGTTGGACAATGATTGATAATTTATATCAATACGATATTTGTTTTGAAATTTAGTCAAATTTCCATAATCATCGCATTTTTTACCACCAACACATTTCTTTTTGTAAAATAGTTCATCGCTTTCTCTTTCACATAGAATTTGAGATATGAAATCACGGATAGTGGAAGGAGGAGGTGAATCTTTCCATAATATTCTACCAAAATCAAGGAATGTGTTATAATATAACTCAAATTCCACATGATAACGGCAACAACAAGTGTCGCGTACGGTGATAGGTTTTACATACCATGGTTTTTGTTGAGAAAAAGCATTGATTGAGACATGAATTTCATGATTCTCTTCTTTGAACTTGTTGAATAACTCTATTTGAGTGGTTTCCAGGAAATATTTTTCATGTTCTTCGTACTAATTTAGTGCTATTCTTGTTTGCATCACATGCTTTGTAGTTGGCAAAACACGCGAATTGTTCTTCCAATATTCATATATTATTTTTTTGATATTTTCTCCAAGTCTATCTTTGTATGGTTGCCTACAAATAGCTCTCCAATAAGCAAGTTCATCATTTACATTTATTTGCAACCGAAATTTCCGATGTTTGTGCAAATTTTTTCGCGACGTTCCTAATGCTCGTGCCATAGATGTTACCAAACGATTCTCTTTAGTACTTGATGAAACCACTACCATATGTATTCCTCTACGTAGAATTGAAACATTTTTTTGTCTAGAGCTCCTAATTGAATTTATAGCACTACTTATATTTTGTATCACATTTTCTTTCATTTTTTTATCTTTGGTTGATTTTCAAATACCTAGTAGTGTCGTAGCTTCTTTTAATTTCTTTAAGGATAGGAGACCTTTCAACATTTGAGCTTGAACTGTCCCTTGCTCCTTTATGAAATACTTTTCAAAAATGCGGTTAACATGATATCGTATATAATGGTCAGGTTTTTTATCTCCATATGTATGAGTGTCAACATTTTCTAACATCTCATCATTGACATTGATTTCATCTGTACATATTCGAATAAATAGTACATAATAAGTTTACATATTCAATAAATAACTAAATTAATAAATATATGTATAATTTCAATAATACGTGCATGTGTTCAATATATATATATACATATGTACATACCTTGTGATTCAATTTCTTCACTTGAATTTATTTCAATATTTTCACCATATTCAATCATTGGTTCAATATCTCTTTCACTTTCTCTTTCAAAATTTTGTATTTCATCATCAATGTTTTGAGGAATATTTCTCTCTGTTTACATTGCAAAATATTTTTCTTGAATTAGTTCATCAAATAAAAATTAAGCTTCACATTTTACACTAGGAAAATTTTAAATATATCAATAGATCATAATATTTACATTTACATACCTGCTTCAATTTCTAGTTGAGGTTGATTTTCCCCTTCAATATTTGAGAGTGCTTCTATCTTTCTTTTGCGATATGGTCTCGTCTCTTCTCTACGTTCCTCAGGGTCTCTTTTTCGATCATATTTTCTCGCACAATTCCTTCGATTTCCCATGATAATAGAGTATGAAGTTCAAGAAATTTCCTTCAAAAATTTAGACAATAACTCAATTAAAAAAAGCATCACAAAAGATTTAATTTAAAAAAAACTCATTTTAAAATTTTTGCAAAAAATACATACTCCAATCCAAAACACTTACTTTAAAAAATCCGAGAAAAAAATGTCTTATAAAAATGAAATGAAGCTCAAAATATTTACTTCAACTCAAAACACGTACTCTAAAAATTCGAAATTAAGCCCAAATCTATACTTTCAAAAAAAATGAAGAACAAAAAACATCCAAAAAAATGTATCACATACCTCCAAGAAATGTCCTTTGAATGTATGTCCAAGAAAATTTCTTAAACCCAAAACAATTCTTTGCAAAATCAGACCACCTCCAACAAATGACTTCCAAGAAAAGTCCTTAAACTCAAAACAATTCTTTGCAAAATTAGACCGCCTCCAAGAAATGTCCTTAAATCCAAAACAATTCTTTGCAAAATCAGATCGCCTACAAGAAATTTTCTTAAACCCAAATCTCCAAGAAAATTCTTTAAACCCAAACCAAGACCTTTGTAAAATTAGACTAAATGTGCAAAATGTGCGAAAATTATGAAAGACTTCGCGGCAATTTATATTGCCGCGAAATGTTGTTTTGGAGGGGCTCCGCGAAATTTTCCGGCCGACGGAAAAGTAGGCAGAAGTTTGACCGAATTTTGAAAACAAATTTGGTCGAACTCTAAAAAAAAATCGGCCGAACTATTAAGGCATGAGACTTAACGGCCCGTTTGCGCAAAAACTAGTTCAGCCAAACTTTGTAGAAAAGTTCGGCCGAACTAATGCATCACCAGTTACGCAGATCCAATCTCTGAATACGTTTCTGCAACTTTGGACTGATTAAACTCCATGAAATATTCTGAATTAACTTTCGGAACCAAGACAAGCAGTTTCAGAATTGAATCTACTTTCAGGAAATATAACTTTTATGGAATTTCATAAATATTTACTAATTTTAATTAATTTTGTAATAAAACGGGTGCAAACAATTTATGAGGGTCATTGTGATTTAGTGAAATCAAAATTCTGTATCTCCCAAAATACATTGTAAAAAAAATTGAAAAAATTATGGGGCATTACATTGGTCCGTCGTCTCTAATGGGTAGCTTTTATATTTTTAGTTTATAACTTATATGTTAAGAAATTTCTTGCGTCGCGAAACATACTCAAAATATGCAGTTTTTTCATATTGGACCAGTTCAAAAAATTCTAGTAATTATGATATGCATCCATTGGCTTTGTAAATATGACGAAACCAAAGTAGACTCTGTCTAGATTGTTGTAACACATTTTGTTCTCTAAAAAACACAAATTTTCAAAGAATACAACATTGTGTATTAACATGACTTCTTATGAATCCTTTGATTGTTAAAAAACACACACTCAAAGAAACACTAAGTTGACATATCAAATGCGCATAAAAAATTCCAAAAAATAATTAATAGAAAGCTAACAAAATTTCTGACAACTTTTATTTTTATCACAAAATGAAATTCTAAATAGAAAAATTGTTATAGTTTGCAGAAAGTTGAAGAATCGAAAAAAATGAAAGTTTTTTCTCAAAAAAGGGTAAACAGTGTAACCCAACTTCACATTTTCACCCAGAGCGAGTGAATGAATATTCAAAATTTAAATTTTAACCGTGCAGGCTAGTGGAGTAGAGGGGAGGTGGCAGAGAGAGGGAGGTGGTGGAGGCAGGGGCGCGGGGTCCACCTCCTACCCAAAAAGTCGCGGGGTCACCGGAGAGAGTTGTCCGGGAGCTGTCCCATCAACTTCCATTTCGTCGAACAAAAGACACTTCCTTTTGTTGTTGCGCTGTACAGGCCCCTACTAGGCCCACATTTTCTCATTTACCTGGACGGTCTCAAGTTTTTACAACATATTCACTTCAATCCATTCACACAGAGATCAGGTTCATCTTCATGCCTTGAAACACAACACATAGAGAGAGTTGGGAATGTAGATTACCCAAGGATTTAATGTTCATAAATCCTCTGCACACCATTGCATTTTTCATTGTAATTATTTCCAATATTTTTAATGTCATGGATATCAAAAATTGGCCAGTCTAGAATATCAAAAAATGATTAGCTATAATATTTTTCACAAAACTCATCAACAATATAATTAATTAATAAATTAATTAATTAATCTATGGTGAAAAGAATTTTTAAAATTGATGACATTGAACATATAATGGGCAAGGAAAAATATAAGAGGAAGGCTCTTTGTTATAGCCCAAAACACACTAACTCAAAATTTTATTAATTAACACAAATGTGTATGAGTCAATATTTATTATAATTATAATTAGAAGTTTGTTCTAATTAATGAAACACTAAATTTAAGAGAGATTTTTTTCTTAATGACCAAAACACACCAAATCAAAATTTTAGCAATTACTACAAACACGTGTAAAGTAATAAATTTATTATTTATTTAAAAACATATTATTTAGTATATTGGTGATTTTGAAAGTTTAAAAGTTAAATGTTTTTTTGATTTTGAAAAGTAAGAAAGATTTTAGTAAAAGTCACATTATCACAGTTTTGTCAAGTGTGGTTTTATGGTTCTAAACTTGTCGACAAAAATCTAATAATGTGATTTTTAGTGAAAGTTTTCTTGATTTTCATATGGATCACAAAAGTCTAAATTCAATTAAAATATAAAATAAAAGTGATAAGTTAAAAAATTTATGATATGGATTACAAAAGCCTAAATTCAATTAAAATATAAAATAAAAGTGATAAGTTAAAAAAATTATGTTAATTATCCATAATTTAGTATTGGGAATTCAATTTTTGTTATTTTTTATTATTATTTAAATGCATTTATTTGTAAGGTGATTGGTTGAAATCTTTTTATGGACTTTTTAGTAACTTCCATTTGTGCTAGTTACTCTTTTTTTGTTTTATTTCTTTTCTTTAACCTTTTTTTCCCTTTTTTATTATTTTCATTTTCATATATATAAACATATATATTAAAATTAATATAAAAAATATTAGTTAATCATAATTTTTAAGTTTTAGTGATGACATTCAACAATAACATTTTATTA
This sequence comes from Pinus albicaulis, assembly GCA_034641835.2. Taxonomy (NCBI): domain Eukaryota; kingdom Viridiplantae; phylum Streptophyta; class Pinopsida; order Pinales; family Pinaceae; genus Pinus; species Pinus albicaulis. Next base: position 24,430 of record JAXQQM020088765.1, read on the forward strand.
GTTGTTTTATTTTTGAGACGAAATCTAAACTGTAAATACTAACTACTATATAACCTCAATTAAAAAATAAAATAAAACTAAAAACTATTTAAAAAACTAACTACTATATGACAAATGTTTTGTGATACTGTGGATAATCCAACAAATTCTTCAGTAAACAATAACCGCAAGAACTTGAAAACCAAAATAAACAAAAATCTATTTTCATATTTATTTTAATCCACTCATTTTATTTTTAATTAAAACATTTTAACTCTTACATAAATATTTAAATTATAATATATATAGTTATATTCGTGTAAGAGTTAATTTGATATACGGAAAATCTATATGAGATTAAAATAAAATATTTCATTATATATATATATATATATTTCAAAGATTGAATGTCAGATCAACATAAAGTAAAAGTCAGTGGAAAATATTTGATTAAAGATAAAATAAAGCATGTTGAGAACATTTGATTGGATTACAGATAGAATATTTTATTTTATTGATTAAAAGATAAAGTAAAAGTGAGTGCTTGTATAAGTGAGTGGAAAGCACTCGATTGACTTAGATGAAAGATCCAGAGGGAGAGGGCGAAGGAAATGTATGAAACCAATTTCATACTTGTCTTAAATTATTTTAATTTATTTTAGCCTCCAAAACCTTTTAGTGAAAGAGAGGAAAGCCCAAGAAAACCCACGTAGTGAAAAAACGTATTGAAAATTTGTGGTGGGTGGCACCACAAATTCCATTGAATTTTCAAGTTCCCCACATTTTGTCGGCTTCTTCCTTTAGGGGCGCTAGAGCAGGCCGAACTTTACATGTGCGACTATCACTTCATATTTTTCCGTTATGCAGACATATCAAAGGTAAATGTCTGGCTATCCACTGGCTCTACATTTTCTCATTTTCCTTGAAAATGTCACCATATTCACTTCACTGCATTCACACAGAGATCAGAGTTGTCTTGATGCCTGTGAAAACACGCTGAAAGAGTTGGGAATATAAATCTCTCAAGCATTTAATGTCCATAATTTCTCTGGACATGACCACTGCAATTTTCATTGTATTGTAATTATCGTCATGAATTTTCTCGTCTCAGTTTCCTACCTGATTTTCTCCCTAGCAACCTAATTTGGTAGCATCAGACGTCCTTTGCATCACCTCCATTTCCATTTCCCAATTGGAAATGACTCAATCCTTCTTAGTCACCTCCATTTCCATTTCCCAATTGGCAATGGCTCAATCCTCCACCTCCACCTCCATTGTTGCTAACTCCACCCATGATGTGTTTATTAGTCATCGCGGTCCTGAGGTAAAAAAACATTTTCCAGCCATCTGTATCGACGACTTCTTTCTTCTAGAGTGATTCTTTTTAGCTCAGCCAGAATTAGAACGGGGACACTATTTCACTCCTCGGATTGAAAACGCCATTAGATTAGCGTCTGTTCATGTGGCCATCTTCTCCCAGGGATATGCTGATTCAAGTTGGTGTCTAAATGCGCTGGTCCAGATGTTGCACACAGAGAAACCCATAATTCTAGTGTTCTACAACGTGAAGCTTGCTGACTTTAGCTGGATGCAGGGCAAGAAGACTGATTATGACCCTCAAACTGGTACTGAGTATGACCTTCAAACAGGTAAAAGGAAGTTGCGGTATGATTCCAACGTGATTGAAAAATGGAGAACTGCTCTTTCTAATGTTTCAAATATAACCAGTTTTGAGTTGGAAGTGTGTAATGGGTGAGAAATGGAACTCCTCTCTGGCTATTGTATTATTTTTTTTGTTACATGTTAAAAACATAGGCTTCTTTTTTCTCATTAGTTTTATTTATTTTATTGTGAATTTAGCTATGAGGGTGAGTTGGTAGATAAGGTCGTTGAACAAGTGCTAAAAAAGGTGAAAAAACCAGCCTTAGCCTTGGACGTAGCTAAATATCCAATAGGTTTGAATGATAAGGTGAATGATTTTGAAACTAAAGTTTTATTGCCACAACAACAGAGAGGGAAACCTCAGATCTTTGGGATCTCGAGGTTAGGTCGTGTAGGAAATACCACGTTGGAAAAATAATTGTTCAATAGGAAGAATTCAGATTATAATAGTTCATGTTTTTTATCTGATGTAAGAGATAAAACAGGTAAGGGCACTTTAAAGTTGTTGCAGATGCAGATAATGCTTCTTAAAAAATTGACAAGATTGTATCATCCAATAAACAGTGTTGATGAAGGTAAAGGGATGGATCCAGAAGCATCTGCCATCATCTAAAGTCTTAGTAATTATAGATGATGTAGATCATGAGGATCAGGTTGATGCACTTTGGCCACATCAAAGTGTAATTCACCCTAATAGCTTAATATTAATTACATATAGGAATAGACATGTTCTCATCAACTCAAATGTCGAAGAGGAGTCCATATATACCCTAAGCAACCTTAGTGAAGAACATTCTCTTGAGCTCTTCTGTTCATATTCCTTCCACAAGTCACGTCCACCTCAGGAATTTGAATCTTTGGTAAATAAGTTCTTAGAAGCTTGTGGTGGTTTGCCTCTGTCTTTAAAGGTATTTGGGGCACTTCTTCATATAAAGAACATATCTTATTGGGCCAACCATACTTGTGGAGGCGACATGTTGTGTATGAGTCTAGGCCTCGTGTTGTTATTATTACTTTGGGAAATAACTTGTACAGGATACCGAAGGTAGTATCGCCTCCTGCTATCTCTTTGAATATTGCCAAAAAACATAGTAAGATTGTTTCCCAAACCAGGAAATTTATTTACATTACCATTCACCCACAAGGAAAGAAGAATATTGTGGCTACAACCTCGAAACAGGGCTCCCCTGCACGGCAGCAGCAGATGGAAAAAGGCATGGAGGAATACGAGGACATTTTCTCCTCACCCACAAAGGATCCTCTACATTGTCAGGTCAAGCACTACATTCATCTAACCCCAGGCGTATCGTCGATTGATATTTCCATACCTCATGCGACCACACAGACATAATCCACACATGTACTGTCTGAGGTTGATAGAGAAACTAAATTTACTAAACGCATCCAACATGTCAGCTCGTGGGTCCATGACATCTTCGACAAATCCAAGACCCAGTTCAGCAGAATTTGCCTCATCTTATGGAGGATCTCAACGCAATGGGGAACATTGCTTCCTAAGGGGGGAGGAATGATCCAGGTGGATATTGGTGGCCACCCACCTATTCCATTTGGATCCCCACCATCAGTTTTTTCAGTTTTTCAGTTGTTGAGATTCAACAAGAAATTTCAGCACCCACGCCTAATGTGGGACCAGGAAGTCCAAGCGTCACCTACACTAGGGTGGGACCACAGGTCTTAGCAGCACCTACACTGGTGTGGGCTAAATTTGGTGCAAGTCTATTTTAGTTATCCCTTAATTAAGATGGACAATAAAATTTAATCTAATCTCAAAGTAACTTGTAATAGTTAGATGAGTGTAATAAACTCAGTTAGCTCATGAATTTCGAGTTAGAGGTAGTTGGTGAGGCATGCAGATTAATTCTAGTTGTAACAGAGTTCGAAGTGCAGTGGTGCATTAGTTAATGTAGGTTGTAATCAGTTTAACTCAGTTAAGTGAGTTAAACTCAGTTGTGCTAGTTGTAACCGTTAGATACACTGGTGAGAGATCAAGTGAATTAAATATTAATTAATTCATAATTAGTGATCTCACATGCAATCGAGGATTTACTATTATTAGTTGCATGCATGTCAGATCCAGTGGAGACCCAGTTGAGATCTAGGTGAAAGGAAAGTTGACTATCAGTTGTAGGATTTTTAGGTTGAACCCATGCAACCAAACACGCATTGGATTTCCCATGATCCTTACGCAGTTTAGGAAGGCCAAAATTCCTATAGAATAGGGATTGCATTCCACACAAATTGCGCAAGCAAGGCAGGTTGTCTGGAGGTAGTAAATTGTCTAAGTATTGGTTAGTTTTATCTGAGACAGTGTCAAACAATTAGTTGAGTACAGGAGGGCTCTTGTGAGAAGAGTTGTATGTAATTGTTTCATGTATCCATGCTGAATATACAATAGAAGATAGTGGGGTTTTGCGCAGCAAGCTTTCCCCGGGAAATTATATGTGTTGTGGTTTGATTGATTCTTCTTTGCTTCATGAGATTGGCGATTGTGTTTTTGATTCTACAATTGATTTGTAGAACTGATTCAATATTTAACTTTAGTATATTGTTAGATCAAATTGAATCCATGATATACATGCTTGTTGTATAATTTCTACATTAGTTTTAGCAAAAATTATTATTTTTGGCAGTTTTTCAGATCCCGAACTTCCAGAGTCGTTTTGATGCCCAAAACGATGTTTTTTGGGAAAACCGGGAGCAACAAAGGTATATAGATAGATGTACTCACTCAAAATTTGTAGTCCTCAGATAGATCTTTCTAATGAGGTATTGAGCACGTCAAACGGAGATCATATGCCAAAGTTACGTCCCCGGGAAGATTGATGTACCAATTTACCCAAATGGGGCCCACAATTTTGGCACTTCATCTCCTAGGGTTAGGTTTTTAGATGTTTAGGGTTTTTCATTGTTTCTCAACAATAAATAGGCCTTCGAGCCTCATTGTAACGTAGTCCAGAGGCCTGTAGCCGCCACATCTCTTCTCAGAGATAAGCTACCAACGCCCTAGCTAGTTTATTTCCATGATGTCTGTAAACATATTTCAGTCATTTGATTTTAATAAAATGAAGTTTTATTTCCATTGCATCTCTATGTTTGTGTCTATTTCTGTATTTTACTGCGTTCTTGCATAAATCTGGATCATTTCAGTGTACATGTTAATTTCTAATCTTATTTGACTGTTTGCACTAGACGCATTGATTTCAGTGTAGATGTTGATTTCTAATCCTATTTGATTGCTTGCACTAGATGCATTGATTTCAATGTAGATGTTTTCTAATTCTATTTGATTGCTTCCACTAGATGCATTGATTTCAATGTAGATGTTGATTTCTAATTATATTTGATTTCTTGCACTAGATGTATTGGCTTTAGTGTAGATGTTGGTTTCTAATCCTATATGATTGTTTGCATTAGATGCATTGATTTTAGTGTAGATATTGTTTTCTAATCCTATTTGATTGCTTGCATTAGATGCATTGATTTCAATGTAGATGTTGATTTATGATTGATGTAACTGATTGTATGATGGTACATTAATATTAAAGTGATTGGATTAACAATGTGCATTGATTTCAGTATAATGACAAAAAATTTATTGACAATGTGCATTGATTTTTGTGTTATAGTGATTCAACCTATTAATATTGGAGAGCTAGAGAGACAATGTATGATGCTTATTACAATAGCTAGAGTTAAATATTTGAATGGTTTATGATTTCAACTTCCCTTTTCATATAATCGATATGAGAAGATGACAAAACTAATAATGTCAAAAGTTGTGACACTATGGAGTTAGAGGGACAATTTCAATTGTAATCTTGATGCAATAAATTATTAAAACTACTCTTCAAAAGTTGTGATACCTAAAATTAAATGAAATATATGTGTAGTATCAATCCTCAAAAGATGACAAAACTAAGAATGTCAAAAGTTGTGACACTATGGAGTTAGAGGGACAATTTCAATTGTAATCTTGACGCAATAAATTATTAAAACTACTCTTTAAAAGTTATGATACCTAAAATTAAATGAAATAGATGTGCAGTATCAATCCTCCTGCAAACTAATGCAAGATTGTATGCATTCTTCATCACCAACTAATTACTAACATACAATTACATACACATATAGAAATATAAAAAACAACTGTAACATTCACATATAATACCATCGAAATCCAAACACATAAACACACAAACCACTCAAAAGCATCCAAACATAGACGCACAAACCATTCAAGGCAAGCGACATAGACTAAATTAAAGAGGAGAATGATATGGTCATGCCAAGCAAAGAAAACATAATGTAAATATCAAAGTATGGAGTTTATCTCAATCATATACATAATAATGATAATCTAAAAATGTGACATTGTTGCCGTCAATTGGAGCCAACCTAGATCCATCTAACTATGGATCTATCATGGGCTTGAGGGGGGCCAAATCCCTCGAGGTGCAATCCTTTATACACTCTAAAAAGAAGGCTTGAACCTGAAGAGATTTGATCCCTCTTGGCTCATGATAGACCTTGAGTTACATGGATTTAGTTTGGTTTTAATAAAATATTTATTTATTAACATATAAGATAAAATAAAAAGTTTTAAAATTTTAAATAAAAGCTAAAAAATATATTTAAAATAAGAAATATCAAAATGGAACACTAAATGAGAAATCCAACTTCATATTTAAACGGGACATTTTTTTAGGTAAGACATTTTAACTTTTACATAGTTTTTTCCTTTAGTATAACATTTCAACTTTTACATAAATATTTAAATTATAATATACAAATATATTCGTGTAAAAGTTTTAAAATGAAAAATTTCTTATATTAAAGATATATGTGAATTAAAATAAATGATATCAATTTATACTTAGAATACTCAATTAAACTATTTTAAAAAATAAATATAATATACAGATATATTCGTGTAAAAGTTTTAAAATGAAGAATTTGTTATATTAAAGATATGTGTGAATTATAATAAATTATATCAATTTACATTTATATTACTTAATTAACATATTTTAAAAAATAAATATATATTGCAGAGATTAAAAGTTAGTATAAGTTTATAAGGTTTTATTGATTAAAAACATATTTTATTGATTAAAGATAAAGTAAAAATAAGCTTGCTTGTGATGAGATTTTATTGATGAAGGATAAAGTAAAAGTTACTGGAGTGTTAAAAAATAAAAGTGAGTGGAGAACATCATCAGAGATTGAAAGTTAGGAGGCACTTATGAATTTCATATTTGAATTTCAGTTTATTTATTTTTTAATAATCAATGAAATGGATTAAGTCCACTTTAAAAAAATTTAGGAGAGGAAAGGCCCAAGAAAAACCCAAAAGTGAAAACATAGTCATTGAAAAATTTGTGATAAGCCCCACAAATTCCATCGGTCTTTCAAGCGCGACTAAAATTTGTGGTAGGCCCACACATTTTGTGGCATCTGCTTTTACCAACGCGGTAAAGCAGGCTGTCCTTCACAAGTGCGACTATCACTTCATATTTTGTTGCTGCGATGTACAGGACCCACTGGACCCACATTTTCTAATTTACGTGGACGGTCTCAAGTTTTACAGCATATTCACTTCAAATCATTCACACACAATGTTGAAACACGACAAAGAGAGAGAGTTGGAATATAGATTGCTCAAGCGTTTAATGATTATAAATCCTCGTCACACCATTGCATTTTTCATTGTAATTATTTCCAAGGTTTTTAATGTGATTTTCGTCAGCTTGGAATAGCGAAGGGTGATGAGTTATAATATTTTTCACAAAACTCTTGAACAATATAATCAACCTATTGTGAAAATAATGGACATGGAACATAATAGACCAGGAAAAATATAAGAGGAAGGCTTTTTCTCATAGCCCAAAACACATTATCTCAAAATTCTATTAAAAAAATATAAGAGGAAGTCTTTTTCTCATTACCCAAAACACATTATCTCAAAATTCTATTAAAAATTATAAGAAGAAGGCTCTTTCTCATAACTCAAAACACACTATTTCAAAAATCTATTAACTAATATAAATTGTATGATTTATTATTAGATGTCTATTCCAATTAATGAAACACTAAAAAGGTTTTTTTAATGACCAAAACACATCAAATCAAAATTTTAGTAATTATTACAAACACTTGTAAAATAATAAATTTATCATTTATTTAAAAACATATTATTTTGTATATTAGTGATTTTGAAAGTTTAAAAGTTGAATATTTTTTTTGATTTTGATAAAATATTTATTTTGAAAAGTAAGAAAACTTTAGGTGAAAATCATATTATCAGAGTTTTGTATTGTGTGGTTCTTTATCTTATTGTGAGGATGAACCACATTGTATGGTTCTAAACCTGTAGACAAAATTTTGATAATGTGATTTTTACAGAAATTTTTCTTGCTTTTCATTATATGGATCACATAAACCTAAATTCAATTAAAATATTTATTTGTTAAAATATAAAATAAAAGTGATAAGTTAAAAAATTAAGCTCATTATCCATAATTTAGTATTGGGAATTTGATTTTTGTTATTTTGTTATTATTATTTAAATATATTTATTTGTAAGGTGATTGGTTGAAATCTTCTTATTCTCTTTTTAGTAACTTCCATTTCTATTAGTTACTGAGTTTTGTCTTTAGTTTTATTTCATTTTTATTTTTATTTTTTTGCCTTTTCTATTATTCATTTTCACATATATAAACATATATTAAAATTAATATAAACAATATTAGTTAATCATAATTTTTAAGTTTAGGTAATGACATTCAACAATAACAT
>JAXQQM020076194.1:0-129550 GCA_034641835.2 Pinus albicaulis
TATATGAACACACAAGAGGAATAAAAATTCTCCTCCTTTAACACAGAGAAATGCAAAAATTCTTGCTTGCTGGTAAACAGAGATGGCATAAAATGCTTCTATTCCATTAACATAAAACATTATTACAAAATGGTGTTTTCTTCCTCTATCAGAGGGATTTACAAAATGAACTGGACTGCTACAAAATGCAGTGCTCACAAATCTTCTCTCTGTCTCAAAACGCACATACAGTGCTCTATTTTACTTCACTTTGTTTTCTCTACTTGCGAGCTTTTTCTTTACACAGTCCTCTCCTGTATTACATAAGCCTACGTGCCTTTTTGCTTTTTATATGTCACGACGTTTATATCATAAAAACAAAACATAAACGAAATTTCATTAAACAAACTAACAAACACAGATTTCAAAATTTCAAACAAACTGAATTGTAAACCTTTCGCGTAACAAATCTGCATGTCATCAGCGAGGGTGAAACCAATGCAAACGGAATCTGATTGGCTGGCGCTATGCCCACCAGAACTAAAATTATTTACAAACCGAATTCCATAAAACAAATTCACGTACCAAAATTTGAAGGTGACGTCAGGCCAAAACGAACGCAATAAACATTGATTGGTCGATGAGCGGTGTCTTGGCAGGTGGGACCGGCTTCGCATTGGCGATTGGCGATTGAAGGAACAATGTTGTTGTGGACAACTTGGACATTTTCAAAGCAATATTGCGATGATCGATATCGGCATCGGCGGATAGGTGGACAAATGAACAAAAGAACTTGGCAATGAGTGATTGTGATGTGCGATGTGTGTTGTGCGCTATCAACATCGACGCATCAGATTGCAATACAAACTTTTGCGGATCGGATGAGCGGATGGGCGAATGGTTATTTCGATGTGCGATGTGTGATGGACCCGAGAGCAGAGATCGCATCGTTGCATCGCAAGTGTGCAACGGAACAAAACATAGCGGATGGCTTTTAACATGCAGCACATGTAATATGCGATATCACATCGCATGAAATACATCAGCAGTAAAAAATTTTGCAAACGGGGCTTTAGCATTATTCCTTTGCAATGTGCGATGTGCGATATCGCACCATCGCATCGCATCGGAACTTCACATCAAGAAGACACAAAAAAACATTTTGCGATATAGCAATGAAGCAATGAAGTGGGGACCACAATGATGTGGCTCTGTTAAAAAACTAAAGGACTTGGCGCGTGAACAAAAAATTGTTTGGTGAGGGCTTAAAAGCCCGATAAGACTATTTTTAATAAACTTTTCTATTGCGTGGTTTGAACCATGAATTCTTCACTTACTTCTGAAAAAGACGGCTGCGCCCATAAACATAAAAAATTCCTTACAACTTCATTTAAACTCCTGCTAAATGTACATAGGTGTGCACTCAACCTTTTGCCCCTGTTGTACTATATTTCTACCTACACAGGGTTTGCAAGTGACTTTAATATTTTCAACACTCCCCCTTAAAGTCAGCTGCTAGGGTATCTGTCATACCCAAGAATTTTCTTAAATATTCAAAACTCTTTTGCCCTAATGGCTTTGTCAGAATGTCTACAAATTTCTCCTCTGTTCTACAGTGCTGTAAAACAATTTCTCCATTGCTCACCAATATTCTGATGTAGCGAAACTTGGCATCTATGTGTTTCATTCTTTTGTGAAACACGGAATTCTTTGACAATGCTATAGCTAAGCTATTGTCACAAAAAATCACTGTTCCCTTTACTTGTTCTTGACATAAACTCCTCAGCATTCTTCTCATCCACACTGCTTGTCACGTTGCTGCTGTTGCTGCCACATACTCTGCTTCTGTTGTAGATAATGCCACAATTGGTTGTTTCTTAGAAGCCCATGAAATGGCTCCTGAACCCTTATGAAAAACATAACCAGAGGTACTTTTCCAGTCATCAATACTTCCAGCCCAATCACTGTCATTATATCCAATTAACTCAAAATTTTCTGAAGTAGTATACAAAATACCATACCTTTTAGTTCCTTTTACATACCTCAAAATTTTTTTTGTTGCTTGCCAATGTGACTCCTTTGGCCTTTCCATAAATTTGGAAATCAAAGTAATAGCATGCATAATATCAGGCCTAGTTAAAGTCAAATACATGAGGCTGCCAACTATGCTTTTGTACAAACTAGGATCAAAATCCTTACTGTTGTCCTCTTTAATGAGTTTCAATCCCATTACTGTGGGAGAAATTGCTGCCTTGCAATCCTACATATTAAATCTTTCCAAAACTTCATTTACATATTTAGCTTGAGAAATAAAAATCTTATTTTCATTTTTCTCTACTTCTATTCCTAAGAAATATCTCAACAATCCCATATCAGTCATTTGAAATTCATCCTTCATGACTATTTGAAAATTTTCAATGAGGTAATAATCATTACCTATGAATATCACATCATCAACATACAAAACAACAATCAGCATCTTACCATCTTTCTCCTTGATGTATAATGTGGGTTCTCCTTCACATTTTTCAAACCCATTCTCCAGTAGATAGGAATCTATCCTACTATACGATGCTCTTGGTGCTTGTTTCAGCCCATAAAGAGCTTTCTTCAATCTGCAGACTTTGTGCTTTTGGCCCTTTTTCTCATAGCCTAGAGGTTGTTTAACATAAACCTCTTCCATTAAAAATCCATTTAGGAATGCTAATTTTACATCCATTTGGTAAACCTTCCATTTGTTTTGTGTTGCTATGGACAGCACTGCTCTCACTGTTTTCATTCTTGCAACTGGTGCAAAAGTTTCTTCATAATATCTTCCATGTTGTTGCTTGTATCCTTTGATAACAAGTCTGGCCTTGTGCCTTTCAATATTACCTTCAACATTTCTTTTGGTCTTGTAGACCCATTTTACTCCAATGACTTCATTACCTTTCGGGAGATCAACTAGTTCCCATATTTTGTTTTTCTCTATGGATTTTATTTCTTCATCCATAGCTTCTATCCATTTTTTGTCTTTTATAGCTTCCTCAAAATGAATAGGATCATAAACATGACAATAAAAATAAAATAAAGAGTTCATACCTTCATTTTCTGCTTCTTGCTCATAGATTTCACTTAAATTTCTGAATCTAGTTCCTCTTTCATTTGGTGTAGTTGTGCTTGAAGAAGCACTCAAATCTGCTTCTTGTGCTGTGCTTGGAGAAGCACTCTCATTTCTTCTCAAGGGTGTTCTTACTCCTGCTTGTGGTGTCCCTTGGTGTCCTTGTGTTGGTGGAGGTAGTGGTGCTAATGATGGATGTATTTTAGCCATCTCATCCTCATTTTCATCATGAGACAAACAACTTTTGACATTCATTGTTTTCTCAATGCTTCCATCCCATGCTTGTTCTTCTATGAATTGCCGGTCTCTGCTTATAAAAAATTTCTTTGTGGATGGGTTATACAATCTATATCCCTTGGACTCTTCACAATATCCAAGTAAGATGCACTTCTCCCCCTTACTGTCCAACTTCTTTCTCAGCTGATCTGGAATGTATGCATAAGCCACACACCCAAAAACTCTCATGTGGGTGACTCCTTTTTTTCTGCCACTCGACACTTCTTCTAGAACTCTGTTCATTACTGATTTTGTTGGGCATCTATTCAAATATATGCCGCACAATTTGTAGCTTCTACCCAATACTCATTTGGCAAGTATTTTTCCTTTAGCATACTTCTGACCATGTCCATGATGGTTTTGTTCTTCCTTTCTGCAACACCATTTTACTGCGGTGTGTAACTTGTTGTGAATTGTTTATGTATGTCGTTTTCTCTGCAAAAATGCAGAAATTATTTTGAGATGTACTCACCTCCTTTGTCAGTCCTAAGGACCTTGATATGCTACCCACTTTGTTTCTCTACAAGAGCTTTAAAGTGGAAAAATTTCTCAAACACTTCACTTTTATACTTCGAGAAATAAACCCATACTTTTCTTGTGAAATCATCAATGAAGGTCAACATATAATTGCTATCTGATATTGATGATGTTTGCATTGGCCCACACAAATCTGAATGGATAATTTCTAAGGGTGCCTTTTCCCTTATGCTATTTCGTGATGGAAAGTTTTCTCTATGTTGTTTTCCCAAGATGTAGCCTTCACATAGGCTGTCTGGTTTCTCAATCAATGGTAGTCCTCTTACCATTCCTTTTCTGTGCAATAAATTCAGTCCTCTGAAATTGAGATGTCCAAATTTCAAGTGCCAAAACCAATTCTCATATTTCACTTCCTTTTGAAAGACCTCTTGAGTTACAGCTGCTACATTCTTTCTCTTTCCCTTCAAATATGCATTTAGCTTGAGTGGAAACATTCTATTGCTGGTCATTTTCACTTCTACAATAACCTTCTTGCTTGGATGTATGTCTATTATTGTGCACACATCTTTTTTGAATACTACATTGTAACCTTTGCTAATGCGCTGCCCAATGCTCAAAATATTACATTTCAAGCCAGGAACATAGTATACATCTGGCACAAATTTCTACTCTCCATTTCTTGCACAGATACTTACTCAGCCTTTTCCCTTGACAGAGATCTTAGTATCAGTTCCAGTTGTTACTTCAGAATTAACATCTTCATCAAGATTGGCAAACATTGCTATGTTTCCAGTCATGTGATTACTGCAGCCTGAATCTAAGAACCATACATCATCCTGTCTATCTTGTGCTACATTACATGTTAACATCACATTCTTTGGGTTCTTTTCTTCTTTTGCTACATTTGCAGTTTTCTTATTACTCATGTCATATTGCTTTTTCCTACACTCATTGGCATAATGCCCATATTTTTTGCAATAATGACACTGGACATTGGATTTGTCATACCTTTCTCCATGAGCATTTTGTTGTCCACCTTGTTGGCTACTACTTTGGACTTGGCTGTGATTCTGATTGATGCTCCTTCCATGAGTATGTGAAGGGTTGTTTCTTCCTCCTCTGTTTTGGCTTTTGCCTCTTCCTCTTCCTCTGCCTTGACCTCTTCCTCTTCCAAAAGGCATCTGGGTCTTGAAGGCACCCTCCAAAGATGAGTTTACTGATCTTCCCAATCTTTGTTCATGAGTCATCAGTGATGCATGAAGTTCATCAACTGTGAACTTTGAGAGATCCTTTGTCTCTTCAATGGTGGTTACAATAACATCAAACCTTGAGGGTAAACTCCTCAACACTTTCTCCACAAACCTTCTTTCTTCAAGTGTCTCTCCATGAGACCTTATCTGTGTGACCATCCCAATCACATGTGTGAAGAATGAGTCTATGTTATCAGACTCTTTCATACATAGAGTTTCAAAATCTCTCCTTAGCAATTGTAGTTTTGTTGTCTTCACCTTCTCCATACCTTGATAGGTTTTTTGGGGGGTATCCCATGCATCCTTAAATCTTTTAGCTGCTGCTATCCTTGGAAACACACTCTTATGTACTGCTTGATAGAGATAGAAGAGGGATTTTGAGTCCTTCTTCCTATTTCTCTTCAACAAATCCTTCTCTGCCTGTGTTAAGGCATTAAAGGCATTTTCATCTATCAGTTCATCAAAACCATCTTCAACAAACTCCCATAAATCCTAAGAGGCAAACAGGGCTCTCATGGTAATGGCCCAATAATCATAGTTCTTCCCATTAAATTGTGGGAGCTAAGTATTTCCAATACTCATACTAGTGCTGGCTCCTGACATGGCTAGCACTCTGAACTATGTAATAAACTTGACTGTGTTTTTTTATTATTTAAACAAACTGTCTTTCCTTCTTTAGAAGACAAACTATTTCTCTGAGGACTGCACCTTTTTTAACCAAAACAAGACTCTATTTTTTTTTAGAAATACCTGGACTTTTGCTAAGTCTTCACTTTGCTGGAGAACTGCTGTAACAAATCCTTCCTTCAGCTTCTTTGACACCTTCAAAGAGCCTGGACTAGCTCCGATACCATTTTGGAGTTTTTGAATATTCCGAACACACAGGGAGAATAAAAATTCTCCTCCTTTAACATAGAGAAATGCAAAAATTCTTGCTTACTAGTAGACAGAGATGGCATAAAATGCTTCTATTCCATTAACATAAAACAATATTACAGAATGGTGCTTTTCTTCCTCTATCAGAGGGATTTACAAAATGAACTGGACTGCTACAAAACGCAGTGCTCACAAATCTTCTCTCTGTCTCAAAACGCACATACAGTGCTCTGTTTTACTTCACTATGTTTTCTCTGCCTGTGGCCTTTTTCTTTACACAATCTTCTCCTGTATTACATAAGCCTATGAGCCTTTTTTGTTTTTATATGCTGCAGCATTTATATCATAAAAAAAAACATAAACGAAATTTCGTTAAACAAACTAACAAACACGGATTTCAAACTTTCAAACAAACTGAATTGTAAACGTTTCGTGTAACAAATGCACATGTCGTCAGCGAGGCTGAAACTAGCACGAACGCAATCTGATTGGCTGGCACTGGGCCCACCGGAACTCAAATGATTTACAAACTAGATTCCATAAAACAAATTCGCGTACCAAAATCTGAAGGTGACATCAGGCCAAAACGAATGTGATAAATGTTGATTGGTCGATGAGCGGTGTGTTGGCAGGTGGGACCGGCTTCCAATCAGTGATCGGTGATCGGCGGAACAATGGTGCTATGGACGGCTTGGAAATTTGTGAAGAGATATTGCGATGAGCGATATTGGCATCGGCAGATTGGCGGACAGATGAACAAAATAACTTGACAACAAGCGATTGCGATGTACATTGTGCGTTGTGCACTATCGGCATCGACACATCGCATCGCAATACAAACTTCGCCGCATCGGGTGAGCTAATGGGCGGATGGTTATTGCGATGTGCGATGTGTGATGGATCCCACAGCGGAGATCACATCGTCGCATCGCAAGTGTGCAATGGAACAATACATAGCGCAAGGTTTTTAACATGTAGCGCATGCGATATGTGATATCGCATCACACAAAATACATCAGCGGTAAAACATTTTGCGGATGGGGCTTTAACATTGTTCCTTTGCGATGTGCGATGTGCAATATCGCACCATCGCATCACATCGGAACTTCACATCAACAAGACACAAAAAAACAATTTGCGATATAGCGATGAAGCAATGAAGTGGGGACCACAATGACGTGGCTCCATTAAAAAATTAAAGGACTTGGCGCATGAATAAAAATTTGTTTGGTGAGGGCTTAAAAGCCCGATAAGACTATTTTTGATAAACTTTGTTGTTGTGTGGTTTGAACCATGAATTCTTCACTTCCTTCTACAAAATATGGTTGCACCCATAAACATAAAAAATTCCTTATAGCTCCATTTAAACACCTGTTAAATGCACAGAGGTGTGCACTCAACCTTCTGCCCCTGTTGTACTCTGTTTCTACCTACACGGGGTTTGCAGGTGACTTTAATATTTTCAACAATTTGATTCAGGCTATTGAATGATGAATCGTGAATTTAATTGGTTTCTTTTACATTTTTGTAAATTGAAATTTTTTTTTTGAAGAGATTACTGAAACTAGATACATAGGTTTTAGGCGTAAATTCCTTCCTCACCCCTCCCTTTACATGTCCACCACTATCAAGTTGGCAGGGAAAGTAGAGGTGCTTCATCAAAAAACATAAAAGCTAGCATCTTTGCAAGGGTTGCTCTCACCTGGCTGACAAATTAGATAGAATGAAGTGGTTTGAAAACTAAATTAATTCAACAAATAATATTTATTTTTTATTTTTCCAGGTTACGAAGCCTGGGAAAACCCCAGAGTACTTCTCATTAGAGGATGGTACCCAGGGTAAACCCTAGAATCTTTGGGGCACAAGGCTGGTCAAAATAAGAACTTGAAGCCATTACAACAGTATACTCAATATGAGCTCAACTTTTTGTGAGAATTGAACCTGGGTGGTTAGGATAATTCCTCCTAACCACCCGAGAAAAACCCAATTGACATCCACAAGTTATATTTCATAGCAATGTTTTTTGCAAATTAATAAATAGATATGAGATTTGGTGGGTAGCTTAGCATTGTTAAATTAGATGGATAAAGTAAATATTTTCTACTTATAAAAATAAGACATTCAGTGAATGTTTCTTTTTAAGTTACTTTCTGAAACAAAATTTTTTCCCGAAGAAAAAAAATATATATATGTTATTACTAATTATTGTTATGCCAAAAAACTTTGCCCCGTTTATTAAAGTTCTTGTCTTTTAATCTATGAAGTTTGAGACGTGAGAAATTTGGAGAATTTTTTAAAAAAGAAAATACAAAAATCTTAAATTCTCTTTCAAAATAACATTTTAAGAATAAAGTCATCTAATTACCAAAGATAAAAATGTATGAAATTTGAATAAAATCATCTCCATATTCGAAAACAAAGACACAAAGTGAAATTGTACACCATATAACCGAATCTTGTTTGACGAACCATTACTTCATATGCTTATGCAAGGATTGCAATGGAAAATAATTTATAATCATGTCATTGATGAAGGCTTGGGAACTTTAGATTTATTATGGGTTTGGTTTCGAAAACAACATCATCATCCCACCTCATTTTCACATTAAAATATGTAGGATTGAGAAATGGGTTTCCATATATCAACTTTACTTCTTTTAGTTTTAAATCCCTATTTTTGTTTTTTATGCTCCATACACTCTCTTCTTTTCAGATATTTCATTTCTTATCTATTCTAATTCTTCCAACAAGGTTTTTGTCTCATCCAGTAAACCATTATTACAATAAAACTCCATTAGAGCATCCATAATTGAAATTTGAATACTATTTTTTTGCATCTATAATTTCCGAAAATGTTTCTCTTTCTTTCTTGATAGAGCCACAATGCCCATATTCGAAGATCAAGCATTCATATGTAACTTTATTTGGCTCATAGCCCAAGCTAGTGATCTTCTTGTAGACCAATTCTACCTTTTTCATAAGCATAGCCTTACCATAATTGGTGATCATTGAACTGAACGTTGATAAAGTAGGATTCTCCTTTGACAGAGTATCACTCTTAAATACTTGTTCCATTTTTCTAAAAATCTCTGATTCTTTCCATAATCATATATAAGTAAATTGAAAGTAATGATATCTAGTTTACATTTGTTTTTTCTTCATACGAGCAAGAACCTCGCTCCATTTCTATGAGAATTCAATGTTTACCATAGGCATCCATCACACCCTTTATAAGTATAAGCATTTGTCCCAATATCATTTTTTTTCAACATCCCTTAAATAGTGCATTAACCTTATCCACCTAGCAAAGCTTTGGAGTATAAGCCTATGAAGAATTTTGTAGGTTAAAATGTTGGGTTGACATCTAACTTTCTCCTTTATTTTGTCAAAGTATCCATAGGCTTTCTGCAAGAGCCCTTTCCTTATCTTTAGTATGCAAGTGTGCTTGGAAAATCTGCATTCTAAACATAAATGTTTAGTCAACATCTAGTCTTGTGAGTCTCTCGAAGAGAGCCGCATGGCCCAGCCCTAAATTTGGCCCTTCTTTTCCCATGATTGATATCAACTTGGAATAAACACTGATGAGTCTGGTGGTACCAATCCTGATTGTTGCATCCATCCAAATACCAATGCTAGTTTTTATCAGCTTTTATCCACAACGAGAGGTCCCGAGAGATGTTCCTCCCCGAGCTTCATTTCCTCCATGATCAAAACACCTTATCTTTTCAAATTTCCAAAGCACTAGCAAAATCCCCAAAATTTGTATGTGCTAACGAACCGACCTTTTTTTATTTTTCTAAAGGGTAAAATCCATTTGTATATAACAAGTAAAAAAATCATAACTTAAGTTTGAAGTCAAATTCACTAATAATAGTAATAGAACTCTTTCTTAAGGACCTCAATATAGAATATTATCATAAAATAATGAGCTTACATGATAGCTTTATAGCCCACTATACTATATCTCAAGAAAATGTTCTAGAGGCCCAATTATTGAATTTATGTAGCATGAGTTTCAAATTAAGGTTTTTCTCCATTCTATTGTGAACCAATATGACCAATGTCCAAATGTTTAGTTAAGATATCTATTAGATGGAGTGGTCTCAAACAAGTTTTGCAAATGCACAATATTTCTTGGCCGAGTAGTTTAAATGGAGCTGCCATACTCGATAATTTGTCCATCCTTTAATAATTGAATGAAATCACTATTAATAAGAGATGGAACCTAATGTGATATAATTATGGTTTATGTAGCTCAAAAATATCGGTGGTGAATTATTTTTTGAATAAACTCATCCACCGAGATCATCTTGTCTCCATAAAACAAAGACGCCGCATTACCTAGGATTGTATCATGTTCATATTTAGATCTATATTTTATTTCTATTGTTATACAATCCACCATGTTCATCACCTCTTTTAGAGAAAATAAAATCTGTCATAAACACTTGTATTTGCAGCCCCTAAATGAGGTCGTAATGATTCTCAAGGTAATATGGAGTTCTCGCTAGTACTCTATCCAAAAAGATGTGACTTGAATTATATGGATGCAAAATTTGCATTCACATGGGAGCCATTATCTCAGTGATCATTTGCTAGGGTGGAAGAACACCAAGTCAATGAGTCCATCGATTGAAAAGAGCAGCCAAACCATACTTCGCATTTACCATTCAAAAAATCGTATTATAGGGGCGTAAAACACCGTAATGTAATTCCTAGCTTCAACTTTACTAGGTTCGAGTGTAGAATATATTTTTTTTGCGACTATCAAAATAATTTCGATGGTTTTTTTCCTTCCTTTCGTCTAAAAGTTCCAATTTCTCAAGCTTCTTGCTTGCACCATCCTCTCTTTCTCATCTCTCATGCAAAGAATTTCAAATAGATTTTTCGCTTTTTCTTTCAACCTGTGAAGAAATATTATGGAATAGACTTGGGCACAATAGCATGAAAATATCGATAATTGTTATTTTCGTACACCTATAGCACTCCGAGGAGGTCCATTAGCAAATTACCAATTGAGCATAACATCTTTGCTTTGGAACCACCACATCCATACCCATCACCCACCATTTTATGCACTATCATAAAACAACTTCCGAACAATTATCAATGCATCTATCCAAATTTTTGTAGGCTCAAGAATCCAAACCTTTGAATAAAAAGAAAGTGGACAAGAAGAAAAAATTGTAATAGAGTTTCACTTTATCTCCTCCTTTAAAATCAACAAAGCCGAATGCACCACAAACCATCAAGAGACTTTGCTCCCATATGCATGGTTGACCATGTTTTTTCTTGTCTTTCACTACTTGCTTTTTCCTTTACTCTATCTCGCTTCCTTTGATCATTTTTCTTCTCTCACCCTACGCCCGCTCTACAACCTCTCTTTTCTTTTCTC
The DNA here is from genome assembly GCA_034641835.2 of Pinus albicaulis. Lineage (NCBI taxonomy): Eukaryota > Viridiplantae > Streptophyta > Pinopsida > Pinales > Pinaceae > Pinus > Pinus albicaulis. Next base: position 11,354 of record JAXQQM020076194.1, read on the forward strand.
AGCTTGCTTTGCACGAAGATGTAATTCAGCCAGGTGCATCTACACTATCATAAAACTGCGTCAAAAATATCGATAAATATGGTATAATCTTGTTAAATCTTTCTCCCTTATTTGTTTACAATTTTTTTCTATCCCTTGAAATAGCACCTCTTGAGTCAAATCTTCCCTCTACACTCCTTTATTTTTTCTCTTCTCTTCCGTCCATCCTCTATTGATTCTTTATTTATCATTGTTTTTTTGTCTTCCATAAATGCTATTTTATTCAAAAAATATATATAAAAAATGATATTTACAAGAAAATGTGATGCTCGCATTTTTAGGTGTCCATTGAACATAAGTATTTCGAATATTATGAAGAAATCTGATGCCAAAACAACAGTGGTCTAACAACAATCTTCATCCAAAAGAGAAAATGTTTCTTGCCCAAGAATTATGTTCTAAGTCATATAAAAAAGCATAAATTTTTGAAACAATAAATTGTTAAGGACAAAGTGTGGAATTGCCAAGTATGCCTACGTATGCATATAGTTTATATGGTATTGAAGTTGTAAAAAGAAAAAAGAAGGAAGAAAATCCAAAGCTGCAAAGGGATGAAATTGGTGGTGTCAGGTGTTTGGCATCTGTTTCTTCAATCGAATAGTGTAAATGCCATTTTGATTCTCCCCCGAGATCCTTCATGTTCTTTATCGAAGAAATCTCTTAGTCCAAATTCTCCCTAATCTTGGTGGTGGTTGGTATTTTAGATGTTTTATTTGCTAACTCATGTGGTTTATAAAAAAAAATTTCAATGTACAAGAAACACCCTTTTTCTAATCGTTTTTGATACTTTTTTAAGGGTTTTTGAGATTTTTTCTCACCAATGACCTTCAATTTTGTAAAAATCATAAATAAAGAAAGTGATGAGATCCTAGGGATTTTAAACTTTAGTGTTTTCAAAAATTGGGAAAAATGTGACAGTGAATCATATGAAATGTTTATTTCCATTAAGCATGAGGGTAGAATTATTAACTTAATGGTCTTTAACACAATCCCTCTAGATTTGTCTCTTCAAATGTGAGGGCACCCACTCGCGCAGAAAGGACATGTTGGGAGTTTAAAATTATAGTGTTTTCAATCCTTAGCACATATGACATGAATCATATGAAATGTTTATTTCCATTAAGCATGAGGGTATAATGATTAACTTAAATGGTATTTAACACAATCCCTCTAGATTTGTTCTCTTCAAATGTGAGGGCAGTCCCCACTCTCATGTTCGCATTTATTGATATTAGCTCTTTAGAAAAGATAAGAAAATATAAATTGGACTATTGTATCAATCCATGTGGACATGATACCCATTCACCCTCTCACACACTCAATGTGAAAATTTTTGTCTCCTAAAGGACATGATTTGGGCAATATATCAGTTGCGCTCAAAACTTAGGTCTCAAGCTAATTCTTCATGCAACATGATATCTAAGAAGTCGTTTAAGTTGTATCCTAATATTATGCTAAATTGTTCAGCATCATTTCAACAATTTTAGATGACTCTCATGGTGTTGAAATGCTATTTAATCTTACAAGTTGGCATACTTTCCTAGTCCTACATGTACTGAAAAAGCATTCCTCAACTATTAATCCTAAAGAAGTCCAATAATGGGTGAACATGGATAGCCAGCCTTGACTCTTTTTATCACATGTCTTCCATCTCACTTAGACACTTATTTTGGGGAAATCTTACACATTTACTATAGTTAGTTAGGCTAAGGCCTACGATGGGAAAAAATACAACAAGTGTGTGCAAGCAGCAACACACTTGACTAGATTGAACTCGGCCTAGTCTTATGATGGATGTACATTTTAAGGGCTTCTTTTCTAATTCAAAAATCACTCGAAGATATATAAACCTGACTATTTCATGTCACCTACAATTCCAATAGTGCACATGGCAAGCTTCTTCAAATCTTTTTTTTTGCTATGGTAGGCCTCCGAATAGACTAAGCTTGTACTAGCATAATGTAAACATGACCCGCAAGTCACCACTATGTTTTGGTTGAAGGTCGCCGCATTATTGATCGACTAGTGCAGCAGTATCAACCAATGAATAATTTTCAATATTTGGGGAAGTCACAATATATATTATTTGTCTTGCAGATTGGCTCTCTTTGACCAATTTTCTTTCTAGGAATTCCTCTTATGAAAAAAATAATTTCTTTCCCTAATGTTATGACCCTCTTGAAAATACTGTGTTCACTAGAACATTCAAAGCAAATATCTAATGCACTCATCATGCTACCACTACAAGTCATTGCATAAAATAGAAACCAAGGTGAAAAAGGATCTACAAACTTCACATTATAGATGCATTACGTTGACAATACTTTGAATGTCTATTCTCCAACGTCCATAGCATTACCAAATTATCATAGTTTGTATTTAACTCCAAATAATATGCATTCCAATAAGAAGTTTGTCAATCATAATTTTACCTAGGGTAATGATTTTCCTGATGCTCCTTACGCTCACTTTCTACTCAAAAAACTAGATTTCATATATTGATGACATTCTCACCGTAATATGACTAACTATCGTATTAACTATCTCATTGTAATTCTAGATAAAATGAGCGAGTACAAAAATAATAAAAAAACTAAAAAATGATAGTAGATATTGCAGTAAGAAACTAAATAGGTAGTACGTATGATATGCTATTCCATAATTCACTACCTTTCCCATTTATAAAATAGTTTCTACAACAATTCCGCTACATATTATTTCTTTATGTTGCTATTTATTGAAATTTTGGCTCACATAGGGATTACAATCAACCTTTCCCCAAGAGATAGATATGGCTTATGCAATTGGCATACCATTGTTGTTATTGTAATTAACATTTCATGATAAGAAGTTGCAGTTGAAACATTGCCTTTACTTGTTTTTGGCTTCCTAATTGTTATGTATGGCATATATAACACCGCTTGTCCATTCGGATTCATACGTGACCAAATGAAAAATGATTTAATCATACTAAATGAAAAAATGTGATAGGCTAGGATTGGAGGGATTTTGTGCAAAATTATAATGAAAAATAGAAAAGTGAACGCTTACCTCCATTGCAATGATAGTAGGGTTTCCTATTTATAATCTTTCTAGACTTATTATTATTATTTTTTTCATTTATTTATGGTTGTTTTTCCTTTCGTCAAGGTGTTTCTCAAGTTTTGTCAGCTCTCGAATGCTAAACACACTTCTTGATGTCCCTGGAGTGGAAACACCTCACATCTTAGCATAGGTCCAAGATCTATTTCTGGTATAATACTGTAAATTGTGGAAGATTTGGTAAGTGCCTACTATCGAAATCCTTGCCACTATGACTCAAGTGCTATTTGGCCACAACTAGAAGGTTAGTGCATTGGGCAAAAGAGAATGTTGTGTGCGTTGATGCCGCACATAGGGCATATTTTTGCAAGCCCTTTTTCCCATCATGTGCAAGAGCGCTTTGCATATGCAAGATGCACATAACATTCTCTTTTTCCCAATAAAATAACCTTCTAGTGTTGCATGAGCTCATAGCCTCTTTAGACTAAGGAGTTGTCCTAGAAACATTGTCACTATTGTTTTGTAGTTATCCTATGAGTTTAGTCCGATTGCAAGACTTTTGCGTTAACATTCCTTCTCAATGTTTCTCCCATAAGCTCATAGCTACTCTGGGTTTGGGGTTGTTCCCTAGATATCTCTTGGGGTCTTGACCAACCTCCCTGATCCTGTTGAAACATTTCTATACCTCTAGCAGTATATCACTTACCATAGGCATTTTTTGTTTCTCCAAAATGTTGTTACTCTCATGTAAGGAGTGCATTATAAATTAAGATTCATTCTCCCACAACTCAACATATTGTGTGCAATGTGGTCTTGTTGGGTGATTTCGGTGCTTCTAAAAAACTAGTTATTAGACAATTTTTTTCTAACCTCTTAGGAAGGAGCTACTTAGCGATGGTTGCCTCTCGACACTTGCAGGTATTGATTGTTCATTTGTATATTGAAAAATTCATCGTCTGGGGACTAATGTTTCAATTTTATCAAGTGTCTCCTTGTCTCATATTCAACACAATATGGACTTTGTATGCACTCGCTCATTGGGTCAAGGCTTTCTATCTTCCCTTGAATATTGAAAGCAAGTTATAGAAAGCGATCCCTAAAATGGAGCATCATTGACAACAATTCAAGCTCCTCTCAGTGGATGTTTTCTAATCCCTCTTCTTCTTCTCCTTCCCCTTGTCATCTTCATTTGTTTACAAGGCATGACAAAGACACCCATCAATCTAAATTTTAGCCGAAAAGAAATTGGAATGATAGTGGAAATGTTACAAGAATATTGCTATTATCACTAATGATATGCCCATTCTAATGAGGGATGTCTTAAGTAAAGAGTTGTCAACACATTTCAGGGTGGGATGACAAAGGGAAGGAGAAGGTTAAAATGATTATAGTCACCAATCCCCACTTACATAAGTGCTTATTGTGGACTTCCCAATCCATGGTGGAAAATGGTCCTCACTAAGTAGGTGTGAAACTCTAACAATTCAAAAAAAATAGAAAAAAAATTTAAGCCCACAATTAGTCTTAATCATCACCGACTACTTCACTTTATACAAGGTCATATGTTTGTGCAAAAAAAATGTGCATTATATTAAATGGTAGTGATAAAAATCTTATTTCACACGATCATGTGACTTTTTCTTAATTTCCCTTAAAAATGTTAACCTTTGGTAAAAATTTTAGGGTTCATGAAGGATAAGGAACCAATGCAAGTTATGAAGGTCCGTCAATTCACTTTTTCTATCTGACCACTCTTTGATAGTATTAAGTATTACGGCACTCTGTTGACTTTTTAGTGGTCTTAGTCCTTGAAGTTTTTACCAACACGATTTCCATGTAGCTATTATACATTGTCTTGAAACTTCCCTATTTTTTGGTAGAGAAGTTAGTGTCATGCTAGTGATTAATTTGAAAACCGTGTTTTTTAGTGGAAAAATTCACTGTTTTTTGGTGGAATAATTCATAATTTATTCGATCTTTTTTTGCAAGTGTACTAGTCACGATGATAAATGTGTGGTTTACTTCGTAGGGTTCTCGAATTTTTTTCTAGATATGTTTTTCATCATTTGCTTTGAATACTTCTCTAGTGCTTTACCTTCATAATTTATCCCCCCTGTATAATTGCTCCCGAGGTCCATGTTGTTATGTTTATTGGTTGTTTTCTACGGAAAATTTTTTTCGAGGTTCTGCAAGGTAAATCAAAAATGCAAATAAATACTATTTGACATATTGATATTTGTTCAAGACATTCTTTCCGTGATACTTCAATTTCATAAATCTAGATTTATATTTTCATTATTTATATCAATATATAAGAACGAGCCCATGGATTGTTCATATTTATGAAACTATGGAGTTGCTCCTTTCCTAGCTGCATGTTCTTTTATATTGTTATGTTGTTATTCAAATTTCTAGTTGTGCTTTCAGCTTTACTCTTACGTAGTACATGCTTTGTTAGATTATATCAAAATTTATTCTTATTGTCTTTTTATTAGATATATTGAAAATATTATTTCTAGCAACTTTTGATTTTCCTAGATTTTCCATTCCTTTGGTGTATCTTTGCACCTTTAGGGGCAATTGCTAGTTTAAATGCTAATTCTTTAAAGGGTGCCAGCTCAATGGAAGAGCACCTGATTTACAAGCAGGAGGTTGGTGGTTCGATTCCTTTGTGCCCCCGATATTCATAGGGAATGATGACGATGAGCTTTTGGTTTACGGATGCTCTTTTTAACCATCACCAATGAGCTTATGGTGATATTTTTTGACCCTCACCAAAATATGAAATGGTGACAGTCAACAAACGCCACCATATATACACATTAATAGTGACGAAAATTAAAGGTCCATCACCATAAATATTTTATGTTGATATGAAATGGTAAGGATCATTGTTTATCATTATAGTCATTATTCGTGACAGACCTTGATGTCACCAATGAGTTTATGGTGATGGTCAATGAACATCACCATATATCTGCAATAGTAGTGATGGCCATGAAAGGTCCATCGCAAAAAATCATTGTTGTTCATATGAAATGGTGGATCGGGTCACTATCCGTCATTATAATCAATATTCATGACGGACCTCGAATGCCACCACAACACATACTTTCGATGACGCCACCTTTTGGTGACGTTCATTTTTTTGGTGACGTAGGCTATTGTCCAACACTATTTCTCATATTAAATGGTGATGGGGTGCCACTATCGTCACTATAAATCATTGGTGATGACCTTGAATGTCAACACAACACCTATAATTTCGGCTGACACCTCCTTTGGTGACGTTCAATTTTTGGTGATGAAAGCTCTTTTGACTCCTCACCAAATGAGCTTATGGTGACCATTTTTGCCCCTCACCAATGTCTTTTTTTTCTTGTAGTGTTGTTTTGTTACGTGAAGTGTTGTAATGCTATAGGATATAGGCCGAGAGGGTTTTCGAGGTTGCAAAATCGATGGAATGGATGTGAGGAAACGTAAGGGAAAGGTGTATCCAAGTGGATGAGGTATTATCCACTCCCTTGACCAAGCTCGAAAATCCCCTTTAAGGGCCTCTCTTGCACCAAGAAGGCGTACCCATGGAGGCCATGAAGATGGGTTTCAAAAATAGGGTTGTTAGATGACGAGAGGAAGATAAAATAAAGGCGAGTTGGGGTTCAAGATAACAATGCTGTCAAAGGGGGTCCTTACATGAATTTGTAGCAAGTATTGCAACCAGTACATACACTCAAGAATTTACCATTAATTGGCTATAATTTTAAATAGTGGATAGATGAATTGAATCAAATTCTATTTAATCCTAAAAAAAATAACCCAAAGCATATGTCCAACCTATAACCTACAACAAATCCATGATAAATAAAATTAACACTACTTTATATTTTCCAAGAAATCATAAAATAATTAGTTTTCTCTGTAGTTAGAGGACTTGCTCCTCAAGCTCCAATGGAAGGGGAGAGAGAGAGGGACTTCCACATAATTTTTGATGATTTTCATATGCTAACAAAATGAAATGAAATCAACTAAGATATCAAAGCGTAAAAGGAAACATAAAGTTACACAAGAGAGACTAAAGACCATGGATTGGGCCCTAAACCATAAGCTTCACTCTGAAATCAAATGAGTAGAAACCAAACAAACTTCCCTATCTCTTATTTCATACCAAGTATTTTACATCAAAATGATCGTAAAAAATATCTATGAATCCGAGAGAGCTCGCTAGCTTCCTATAAAAATCCAATCCTAATTAGCTCTTGCTCATGTTTATTTATACTAATGGGAAGCTACCAACAACTATGTTAGGATATTTCGACACATAGGAAATAGTTAAGAATAACTTAGTCTAGTGTAGAGTTAGGTAAAGTGTGTTTCTTTACCATGTACATTTGTAACTTATAATATGACAGTCACGATTTGTAGTGATCCAATGGCTATCTCTCACCCTCAGATAACGATACTTGACTCGATGGATTGACTCGATTGGTCCATGATCTTTATTTAAAGAGCATGGAGGGTCATTTTGTCCAGGAACCGTTTATGAGAGAAACATATGTAACTTTTCTTTTATATTAATAAATTTCAAGTCGTACGATTGGCCTGTGTATCGACCGTTTCCTTTGAGGGTTTTAACCACGTGATTATACTAGCGTATTGATTTATGATCTATTTGTGAGCAAACGTGATCTTTAGTTCTTCATCTACGGAACTTTACGCTATAAATTCCTACATGGTATCGAGCTATTTTGAGGGTGCGTACCATTTTCGATCAAAATTCAAGCCCTATTTCGACCGATGCGAATGTCGTTTTGTAGATATACTATTTCTGAACATTTTTGGGTTTGGAGAACTACTTCGGTTGTGTCTCGGAGCATCTATTATAGTGATGAACGCCTTTCGTCTCATGCGAAAAGGTTTCTAGCTGCCCAAGATATGTCAATTTAGATCTCGAGGTATAAAGCATCTATTTTGCGTTATATTTGTTAATAGTTCTCCCGCTTTATTTCGCTTTTTTTCCCTATATGAAGGTTTTTATTTATTTGCCGAATCTATACCCTCTTCTCTATGTGTGTTCTTTTCGTTTGCTTTCCCGTGCGATCTCAGCAAATCGAAATGTGGAAAAGGGATTTTTTTTGTTACATATGCTCTTTTCTCCCGCGTTTTTGTGCAATCTTGGGAAATCGTAAATAGTGAAAAAAGTGATAGTTGTCAGATAGGCTAACTCGAGAATCTAACATTCTATCGTAAGGCTTTTTCATTTCGTTTTTTTGCTCATTTTTTGTGCAGGAAAAGGCACGCACACCTTCAACAACAACACTAAATAAATAAATAAATAAATAAATAATAAATAAATAAAAACAACAACAACAACAACAACAATAATAATAATAATCCCTCCCCTTCCTCCTTTCTAAAATAACATAATCCTTTTACTATCTCACTTGGGTGAGGGGTTAGTTTATGAGAATAGAAGTTCTGGGTTCAAGTCTCATTCTCAAGTTTTGTAAAAAAAAATTGTTCAAAGGGGCGGAATTTTTTTTTAAAAAGAGTCGCACTTCATCTCGTTCCCGTAACTATTCAGCATCTACAACTCGGTTTTTTTCAAAAGGCATAACTTCTTCATCCAAAAGCCGTTTGTCCAGCCGTTTTTTGTTAAATGGCCTAATTTTTCGAGATATTTCCATTGGAGCAGTTAGTTTCAGCTTTTCCCAGCTTCAGTAAAAAAAAAAAATGGAAAGTGCATGTTCGGTTATTCTTAACAACATCAATTATTTCCAAAGGCTACCTCACATGGTAGATATACTTAGAAGTAAAGGGCTTTATAGAATAGCCACAGGGATATAAACTAAACCTTTTGATGATGATAAAGTTGCTAAATGGGAAAATAAACAAGATCAAGCACGAGGGTTGATAGGAATGTCCATTACTCAAGATCTTTGTTTTCATATCCTTGACATTGACACCCCTCATGAAGCCCTGGACAAGCTAAATACTGTCTTTGGCATTAAAAATCAAATCAGGGCCCATCAGCTTGAAAATGAGTTGCTTACTTTGGACCCCAATAATTTCTCCTCTGTTGAATATTTTTTTGTCCAAATTCAAGACCCTCAGAGTTCTTTTAGAAGGTTGTAAGGTCAAAAAGGAAGATGGTAGCCTCATCTATTGCATTCTTACTAAGATTGGCCCTACATACTCTATATTTGTTTCCGCCTCCCATTCCACTAGAGGATTCATCATTTCTTCAGGAACCACCTACAAGAATCCCTCTTTTGATGGCTTTTGTGATTCTCTGATAAGAGAACAAGAAAAACTTTTACACCTTGGTCTTATCACTGCTGGAAACGCTTCTAAGAAAGCCTTAGCAACCCAACATCAATCATATCAAAAGAATCCCAAGAAGCAGTATCCTAAAAAGTATGGTCCAAAACCAAAAAAGGGTCCTAAGCAATTTCATCCACAAACTGAAAAAGCAACTCACCAAAATGATAAGGCATATAAAAACAATGGAAAGAAGACAGATAGATATTGCAACTTTTGCAATTGTGATGGCCATTTAGAGTCCAAATGTTTTAAGAAGATGGAAGCCTTAGAAGCAGCAATGAACAAGCACAACATCAATTTGGAGCACTCTTCACCTTCATCTTCAGGCATGGCACTTTCTGCTTGTGGTTGTTAAGTATCAAGATCTGGTTATGCATTAAATGTATCTTCTTCTTCTCCTTCTCATGAGTGGCTCATTGATTCTGGAGCTTCTTACCACATTGCTAAAAATAAATCCATGTTTATTCTTTAAATGATTGTAACACCAAACATATTTATGTTGGTCATGATAGATCTCTTAGTGTTGTAGGATCTGGAACCATTCATCTAGATAATGGTCAATTTAATGATGTACTATGTGTTCCTACCTTGTCATGCAACCTTCTATCTGTTTATCAGATAACTCATTCAGGTGAAGGGAAAATAGTAGAACTCTCACCTCATGGTGTTGTAATCAAGGACGTCAAAGATCCTAAACATATTTAGCTATTGGCATTGCTGATGATTCCACAACGTTGTATAAGTTTGACAACTTTGGGTCATCATCTCTTCCCTCTGTTTTTGTTTCTCATAATGATGATGTGAGCAAACTTTGGCATGAGAGATTTGGTCACTTAAACTATCGCTCGCTTCAAACTCTGTGTAAGGATAATATGGTGACGGGCCTTCCTATGGTATCTTATCGGGATGGTGTTTGATCCGGATGTGTACTCGGAAAACATCATTGGGATAGTTTTGAAAAATGTGCCTCTTGGCATGCTTCAGCCCCTTTGCAGCTTGTGCACAATGATTTATGTGGTCCATTTCCTGTTGTTTCTTTCTCTGGTTGCAAGTACTTCTTAACCTTCATTGATGATTTTTACAGACGCACTTGGGTATATTTCTTAAAACTCAAGAGTGAATTTTTTAACATGTTCTTGGCCTTTAAGGCCTTTGTTGAGAAACAATCTGGACAACAAATTCTTAAGTTAAGATCAGACAATGGCGGAGAATATGTTAACAAAAAATTTATCAACTTCTGCACTGAGCATGGCATTCAATTGCAACATACTATTCGATATACTCCATAACAAAATGGTGTAGCTGAAAGGAAGAATCGCACCTTAAAAGAAATGGCTAATTGTATGCTTCAATCTAAAGGACTTGGTCTCAATTTTTGGGCAGAAGCCATTAACTGTGCAAATTACATAGTAAATCGCACTCCTACTAAGTTTTTAAAGAATATAACTCCAGAAGAAGCTTGGAGCTCAATCAAACCACATGTAATTCACTTTCATGTTTTTGGAAGTGATGCTTGGGCCCATATTCCAGATGTGAAACATAATGCCTTAGAACCTAAGGGTGAAAAATATATTTTTGTTGGATATTCTGAAGATGTCAAAGGATATATACTTCTTCAACCAAAATCCAAAAATATAATCATTAGAAGAGATGTAAATTTTGATGAAAATATATTGGCCTGCGAGCCTAGTTCGGCGGGTGTGCAACCTTTGGCCTACGAGCCTGATTCGGCATATGTGCCACCTCTCTCTCTCTTCTATTTTTAATAGCATTACTTCTAGTTCAGATGATGAAAGCGAAGATGACTATCCTCCTCCAGCTTGTGAAATTGTTCCTTATACTCCATCGCTTCCAAGATGGGTCCGCTCTACTTGGGATGCAGCAGGTTCTCTTGCAGGTGACCCTGCCAATCAACGACATACACGTTCTCAGTTCAAAAGAGCCTCTTCCTTATTGGCTCAAGTTCCATAAAAACTTGATCCAAAAACCTTTGAAGAAGCCTCCGATCATCCAAATTGGGATGAAGCTATGAATGAAGAGTATTGTTCCTTATTGGCAAACAACACTTGGGATCTTGTTCCTCTTCCAAAAGGAAGAAAACTTGTCAGATGCAGATGGGTTTACAAAACAAAGTTTGGACTAGATGGAAAAGTGGATAGACATAAAGCTCATCTTGTCGCTAAAGGTTTTTCATAAGTTGAGGGCATTGACTATACTGAAACCTTCTCCCCTGTTGCCAAAATGAATTCTATCCTCCTTGTTCTTTCCCTTGTTGCTTCCTTTAAATCGGAAGTCCATCACATGGATGTTAAATCCTCCTTCTTACATGGAGATTTGCATGAAGAAATCTGCATGGAACAACCACCTGGCTTTATCCAAAAAGACTCCAACCTTGTTTGTCGCCTTAGGAAGTCTCTCTATGGTGTCAAACAAGCTCCTCGAGCTTGGTATGCCAAAATGGATAGATTTCTCTTAGATAATGGCTTTTCTAGGTGTCATTGTGAGAACACTGTCTACACCAAGAAGGTGGGTAATTCCGTCACCATCCTTGTTCTTTATGTTGATGATCTTATCCTTACTGGTAGTGATCCAAACCATATAAACCATGTGAATTCTAGCCTTAAAAAGAAGTTTGAAATGACAGAATTAGGAAACTTGCATTATTTCCTTGGTCTTCAAGTCTTGCAATCCAAGGAAGACATTACCCTCTCTCAGTCCAAGTATGCATGTGATCTTCTACACCACTTTCACATGGAAGCCTGTAATCATGCCCCTTCTCCCTTTCAATCTGGATTCAAGCTTTCAGTCAACTGTACTACCCCTGAAGTTGATGCTACCTTATACCGTCAACTTGTTGGTAAACTTTTGTATCTAACCCATACCCATCCTGACCTTTCCTTTTTTGTTGGTCTTGTCACTTGGTTTATGCACCAACCTCATTAAAGTCACTGGAAAGTAGCTAAAATTCGATATATTCAAGTTATAGTTCAGTTCGGGATTCATTACAGTGCAGGAGCATCTCCCTTGTTGATTGGGTTCATTGATTATGAATGGGCTGGTGACCCTGATGATTGGAAATCCACTACAGGATATGTATTCACTCCTGGTTCATGACCTATTACTTGGTCTTGTAAGAAACAAAGTGCCATCTCCCTTTCTTCAGCAGACGCAAAGTATCATGGTGCAGTTGAAGCCAGCAAGGAAGCCATGTGGCTTCGTCAGATCCTATCTGAAATTGGTCTTCATCAGCAGCATCCAACTACACTTTGGTGTGATAATCAGAGTTCCATTTAGCTATGTAAAGATCCAGTTTAGCATCATCGTATGAGACACATTGAACTCCACATGCACTTCATCAGAAACCTCATTCATGATCGTGTTCTTGAAGTGCATTTTTTTCCAACCAATGATCAAGTAGTCGATATCTTTACGAAGGCTCTCACAGAAGCGAAGTTTACCAAACTTTGATCCATGCTTGAAGTTCAGGAAAGTTGTCATTAAGGGGGGATAGGCTCTAATGCCTCCTTCCTTCTCCTATTGTGTCACTTTTGTAAATCCTTCAATCCTATCCCAATTTATTCTTAAGGGGGGATGTTAGGATATTTCGACACATAGGAAATAGGCTCCTTTTGTGTCACCTTTGTAAATCCTTCAATCCTATCCCAAGTTGTTCTTAAGGGGGGATGTTAGGATATTCCGACACATAGGAAATAGTTAAGAATAACTTAGTCTAGTGTAGAGTTAGGTAAAGTGTGTTTCTTTACCATGTATATTTGTAAGTTATAATCCGACGGTCACGATTTGTATTGATCCAGCAGTTATCTCTCACCTCGGTATTAATGACACTTGATCTGTGGCTTAACACCCGACTGGTCCATGATCTCTATTTAAAGAGCATGGAGGGTCATTTTTTCGGTAACCGTTTATGAGATAAACATATGTAACTTTTCTTTTATATTAATAAATTCCCTCAAACGGCCACGTTGGCTCAAGGCATGGAGTGTTTCCCTCTTTGAGGGCTTTAACCAAGTGATTATACTGGTGTACTGATTTGTGATCTGTTTGTGAGCGGTGACCTTTGGTTCTTTATCTACAGAAATTACCCTGTAAATTCCTACAAACTCCCTAAAAATTATGAATTTGTCTCCTTGATCTTCCCTCTTATTATTCACTTGCTTGACTTCCCTTGATTTCATACTATTGAAGCAATATCTTAGGTGATATTGGGCTCATTCGAGAATTTAAATAGGCGGGAATCCTTCCTATAATTTCTCCTTGATGTCCACTCCAATCCATGACATGGATTTTTGACTCAAAAATAGATTTATTTCCTTCATTTCCTACAATTAGACTCTTTTGGGCTTCAAGTCATGACAAACCTATTACACCTTTGTCACTAATAAAAATATGAAAAAATTTAATCAAATTAGAGAGAGAGAGAGAGTAAATAAGCTAAAAGGTGATATTGCAACCACTTAATATATACCTAATGATGAGCCTCATCAACTAGTTTACTATCTTGCATATTAAACCTCTGCAATATTGTCTTGACATACTTCCTCAGGTTTAACCAGAGCTTCTTGTTTTCCCGATATCATTTAATTTCCATGCCTGAAAGATATTTTGCAGCACCAAGATCATTCATGCCGAACTTTGAGGACAATTGGGCCTTCAAATCCTAGATAATTTCTTTCTCATTTCCAATCAACAACGTATCATGCACATAAAAGAACAAATAAATAACAAATTTACCAACTAATTTAAAATACACACATTGATCTTCTTTGCTTCTTGTGAAGCCAAGTCCCAGTATATATGTATCAAAGTTTTTATACCACATCCTTTGTGACTATTTTTACCCATACATAAATTTTTTTAACATTCATACCAATTATTTATTACCCTTCACCAAAAAGCCTTCTAGTTGCTTCATTTAGATCTCTTCTTCCAAATCCCCATGAAGAAATGGTGTCTTCACATCCATCTATTGTACTTTAAAATAAAAAGAAACAATAAGATATAAAAGTAATCCAGTATTATATAACTTGGGAAAATATGAAAAAATATCACTGATATCAATTCTCAGCACGCAGGAATAATCATTTGCTACCAACCAAGCCTTGTATTTCTCCATGTTTCCTTTTTTGTTCATCTTCTTCTTAAACACCCATTTGTTGTCCATGGGTTTCCTTCCAACCGACAACTCCACCAAATCCCAAGCCCCAATTTTTTCCAAAGATGCCATTTCATTAACCATGGCCTCTTTACAAGGTTTTCCTTCCTTTGAATTCACTACCTACTCACGGCGCATAGTTTGGTCAGTGCACCACCCTCCTGAACTTAGACATAGTCAACGGTGCGGTTAGTTAACCGACCGCACCGCCGTTTATGTATTTTAAAAAATACATGGTATGTCATTTTAGTGCCGCACTGGAACCGGTGTGGTTACCATTAACACTAGTCATGATGCAGCCTGTAAATTTACAGGCAACACCATGAACCAGTGCAATCTGAACGGCTCGAGCACACTACGCGGGAATTTTTTTTTTTTTAAATGGTAAATTTTATGGCTTTTTATAAATATAATATGCTAAAAAAATTTATTATGGAGAAACAAGTAAAATAACCATACATTTTGGCATCGAGGAAGCATATTCTCTCCGGTGCTTGAGAGCTCTTGAGCACTGAAAAAGTGAAAATGCAGATTTTTTCATCGTAACTTTTTTATTTAACCCTATTCTGGTGAGTGGGTTTTTAAGGCACACCAAGTGGTTTTTTCCAATCGCACCAAGGCTATTTCAGTTTAGCACAAGTTTTTATACGCATTGGGCCCAAATTTGTGTAGCGCACCGGTGCGCTATAGTAATTAGATGCACCCGGCGGGTTTGTACGAAGATCACGTTGTCTCGGCTTGCCAATTTGCAGTACATACCGATGCTTTTCTAGTTCAACGCACCGATGTGGTGTAGGATGAGAAACACATCGGACAAAAAAACATCTGCAAAAACCTCCACCTGTCAACCTCGTCTAGAAACCTCCTCTGTAAAACGGATATCTAGGCTATTTTTATAAGGGATTCCTCAAAAACATCCGCTAAAGGGTCTTTCCCTTGTAATGTTAGTGTATCCCCCTTATTATTATTATTTTTCCCATATTTTAGTCCCCATATTTATATTATTGTGCCCCATAGAAGCCCATTATTGTTATTTTTGTTCCCTTAGTATTATTGTTATGTTAGCTTTGATTATATGGTGAACCCTTAGACTCAGATATATAGAAAGTAGGTTTTTTCATTTTAATCATCCGAGAATTGTTCATTTATGTAATGTAAAGGAGGTTTTTCCCTCAAAGAGGATAATTTTTAAGTTTGAAGAAAAAATAGAAAAGGGGATTTGTTACAGTTGTGAAAGAAAATACACTAAAGGTCATAAGTGTGTTGAGAAAAAATATTTTACATAGATTGTGAAGAGGAGGAAGAAAAGGAACAAGAAACTTCAAAATAAGAGGATATACACTAGGAACCAACCTTAGAGAAAGATGAAATGAATCTGACTATATCTTGTAATTCATTCGAAGGAATTATGATCTAAAAGGATTGTATTAGTTTGTTGTGCTAAGTGTCCTTTGAGTAATAAAAACATATACAATTTGTCTCCATTTGTTTTCTTAAGGAATGAGTATTTTAATGATGAAACATACATGAATTTTTTGAGTTTTAAGCATGAAAATAAGCCTAAATAACACTGAAAAATAATGTATAATAGAGAAATAACATCACACATGAATTTTACACAACAGGCATGATGAAGCAGTTCACCCCTCCTCGGCTACATTTGCTGGTCCAACTCCCAATGGCATGCCCTTCTTTGTCATTATGCTCAAAATGTATAATACATGTGTTTACATGCCTCTAATGGATGTTTTCTCTGCACCAGTGGCTACAGAATGATCAAGTTAGTCCATATAGACTCTTATTTCACCCAAATTGGTCAAAAATTGATGTCCCAAAGCTTTTTCCCAATAATAGCTAGAATTGCTCCACTAAAAGTGGAGAAATGTAGTTAACTATAGTTAAAATAGTAGATATCCACCTTTTTGGGTGGCTACTATTAACTCCGCTAAAAAAATAGCCACCGCATTAAACATTTGTAATAGACTTTAATTACCTATTCAAAAGATGAGGGTACAACTCCCTCACCTTTTCAACTTCCATCCACCTTTCCTTACTTGGTTTACTACACTTGAGACCAACTAGAAGGTAATCAACACTTCCCCTCTTAGAAGTGCATGTTCTTCTGTCAAGGATGGTATCCTCCTTGAGCTCATCCAGAAATTTTGGTGAGAAATATTCTATAGACGACAGCTGAACATCAGTCCCTTGATCATCAACCAAAGGAGGCTCATATAAATGTAAATTTTCGACATTGACAACTGAATACATTTGCATATACGAAGGCAATTCAAGTTAAAATGCATTGTTACAAACTTTCTTAATGATCTTGAATGGACAATAATGGATGGGATTTAGTTTTTTACCTTCTCCTTGCATCCTTTCTTTGCTTATGTGCAACCATACCTCATATCCTTCTTGAAACTTATGATCAACTCTATGTTTGTCATGCCTCTCCTTGTATTTTCTTTGACTCTTCTCAAGTTGTTCTTGAACTTGTTGATGAATAATATGAATATTCTCAATGAAATTTCAAGCATTTTCAATATCACTATGCCCATCAATTGCAACATCCACTACAAGAAAAAAGGACATTGGTGAGGGGCGAAAAATGTCACCATAAGCTCATTGCTAAGGGTCAAAAGAGTCTTCGTTACCAAAAACTGAACATCACCAAAGGTGGTGTCGCCGAAAGTATAGATGTTGTGGTGAAATTCAAGGTCCATCACCAATAATGATTTATAATGATAGATAGTGATCGTCACCATTTCATATGAGCAATGGTGACGGACAATAGCCTCCCTCACCAAAAAATTGAACATCACCAAAGGTGGCGTCGCTGAAAGTATTTGTTGTGGTGACATTCAAGGTCCATCAAGAATATTGATTATAATGATGGATAGTGATCGTCACCATTTCATATGAACAAGGATGATTTTTTGTGATGGACCTTTCATGGCCGTCAATATTGGTGCATATGTATGGTGACGTTTGTTGACCGTCACCATTTCATATTTGGTGAGGGTCAAAAAATGTCATGATAAGCTCATTAGTGACATCAAGGTCTATCACGCATAATGACTATAATGACAAACAGTGACCCTCACCATTTCATATCAACAATGGTTTATGGTGATGGACCTTTCATGGTCATCACTATTGATGCGTATATATGGTGGCATTCGTTGACCGTCACCATTTCATATTTTGGTAAGGGTCGAAAAATGTCACCATAAGCTCATTGGTGATGGTCAAAACAACATCTGTAATGAAAAACTGATCGTCACCATTCTCTATGAATATCAGGGCACGATGGAATCGAACCATCAACCTCTTTCTTGTAAAGCAAGTGCTCTTCCATTGAGCTAGCACCCTTTAAAGTATTAGACTTTAAACTAGTAATTTGCCCTAAAGGTGAAAAGATACACCAAAGGAATAGAAGATCTAGGAAGATCAAAAGTTGCTAGAAATAATATGTTCAATATACATAATAAAAAACAATAAGAATAAATATGATATTCAATATACATAATAAAAATACAATAAATCAATTGATTAATTTTCTCTATGATACCTAATATTTACCAAAATTATTCATGATCAAATACTTAATATTTACCAAAACTACTAATGATTAAATATGTTTATAATTTAAGGAAGGAACATGATTTTCTAGTTACAATTTTGTTGTCCTCTCATGTCATGTCATGATTTAATACGAAGAATGGTTAGATACATATTGATTTGGATTTGATCCAATGTGCTTAAAAACATGTAAATTTTAGAAATGAACATTTCATGTTACAATACGATTTTAAAATGGTCAGATGCCATAAAAATTCTACGAAATAACCATTTATGACAACAAGATAATGAGAATCTCAAGCAGCAACCACTAAAATCATCTTGATTTCCATCTATATTACATTGAAAGCTTCAGTGTTCTGGTTTACAATTAAATTCTTGTGCCCAAGGAGAGTAGATCAAGAGGAAATCAATAATAATATGCTAATAGAGATGATTATGACAATGGTATCTATTTGTGCTTTCCTCATGGTGTTTAATAGGGAGAAAATTCATTGTCTTAGCCATCCCACCACAATTATTAACTTGGAGGGTAGATTTATCAAAAAACCATCATAATGGCCCACGACTGGGTAGATAGATGCATCCTCTAACCATTCGATTGTCATGGGGAATGATGCCTAAAGGGTTTCAGAGGTAAGTTTCAATTTTGGGTATTAGTATTAGGTTACATTGAAAGGGTTATACATGAACAAACCTAAACAAACTTAGAAGCTAAAAAGTGGAAGTAAATATGGAGGCCATGTAAAGAAGAAAATTATAGGCCCAATACAATTACCATCATGCTTATACAATGCAAATTTTGGGTTTGACGTACTAGTGAAGAGACTATTTTCCATCCTTGGCAGTTACCTTGGCATTGTGCTCGGTATTGGATTCCTATAGAAAATGTACGACTCTCTTCATTGTTGCCTAGTTGATGGGCAAGGTGCTTATGCAAAGGAGTCCTACTTTCATAACCATGGTCATTTCCTCCTTGAAGCAGTCCACAAACTCAAGGTACAACACTTCAAGAAATCCATTATTTTTCTCTATTTTATTACACACCCACTTGACAAGATCTTCATCCTCTCCAATTTCTCAATCTATTGGTTGTCTTCTCATCACCAGCTCCGAGATCACCACTCCAAAACTATAGGTGTCACTTATTTCAGTCGTTGCTCTGTAGAAGTTATGTCTTCCTGAAATCCTTGCATTGGGGAATTTTTGTGTAGTGTTTCCTTCATTTTCACTCGAAAAACGAACACTAACAAACTCCACCATGATGATAATGGTAATCTAGGAATGGAAGGAATGTAATTAATTTCAACCACAAATGATGAATTGTTGAAATGTACAGGATCTAACTAATGAAGCTCCTAACATCTATTGACTTCGATGAAGTCGGTTTACATCACTAAGGAAATTAGATAATAACATAAGATGAGCAATAAAATTTGGAGTGATATTTATAGTGAAATAGGGTATGAACCTGTGTTAATTTTGGCCACACTATATTGAAATTTGAAGTCCATAATGTGCACAGATTTGTGTATGTAGGCTATAACAACAACCTTGCCACATCCCAACTAATCATTATCTCATGGAAATACTAGAACATATGGAAAAGGTCTGATTTCTAAAATAAACTTGCATGGTTCATCTTTCCAATGCTAACACGTATATTTTTTACTCTAACTTCTAAGAGTGCACTTTACCAGTATTCATTCATCACAAGCACTCATCTTTAAATTACTTGTCAATAGAATGTACTTGTTTTTTATCACCTTTGGATATTAAAAAAAGTTTCTTATTATCCCACCCCAATATATACAAAGTGCATAATTTCACAAAAAATTTCTAGAACTCCATAGCAATATATCTATAGACAACACCACCAGGCATGCCATAGACAAATTATTGATTGTTGGTTGCCAGATGACATAGTCAGATACACTACCGGTCTCCTCATTGACATGCCTAGCTTTGCAGATACCACCCCGTACTTCAAATATTTTTCACAGTACCTATTACAATATAAGGATGTTTTTTAAGTATTTAGTTAGTCTTAGGATTTAGCTCATTTTGTTCCTATATGCACTGGAAAACAAAGGTGTTGAATGAGTCACAAGACTTTCCTATTTTCCACAACTAAGTATGCTTTCTTCTTTCACTAAATATGTAATTATGAATATGCACATGAGGGATAAGACGTGTTTTGTAAAATTTAACACCATTCCTCTGCATGATATTTTGTACCAACACCTACTATAAGTTTTTAGATTCAAGTGACCATGTCAAGAGATGGTTAATTCACAAATTTCACTTTGATCTTATAGATATGGAGCACAATATTTAAGACCAAAATGGAACTCAATAACAAAATCATATCAAAATAAATCATGATTCCCAACAGCCAAGGCATTTCCCATAAACATGGAGATAGGATACCATAAATGCCATGAGATAATAGATACCAAATATTTTGGAAGTTCCATTTGAAGCTTTTGGAGGTACTGCAATGGGTGGCAGTAAGAACCCACAAAACTTAAAGAATTTAATGTCCTTCCTCCTATTTTTCTTCTACAACACTCTATAAAGTATGATCTTGATCTATAATGTATTTGTGCCAAGTGGTTCTACGTTAATATTAAATGTTATATTTAGATAAAATAAATGAATAATTGATAGGTCTTATGGGCTAATTTTAATCCTTCCACCAAAATCTCTTAATATTAAAGTCTATGGAACAACTCGTTCAAAGTTGAAACTAGACTCGATTTTAAATGGAAAGCCTAGAACCAACTAAGTAGTTTACAAGTTAACATTTTAGATATAACTTTTGCTCAATTTATATGACAAGTTACGCCATAACCTTGAAACTAGTTTCTTAGCTAAAAGACTTTGTTAAGTCAACAATGTCAAAGAAAGATAGTCATGGAAAGAAAAATTCTCTTGTTTTTTCTAATGATGGTGCATGTAACTTGATAAAGGCCGTATGAAAGTATCAAACCATAAACAGTTCACTAAAACATGGAAATCACAAATTCTTGTTAAGCAAAAAAAAATTAGTTGAATATATGAAAACCATCGAGTAACTGTAAAAAATGGAAATGCCATCATATACCATCTGCTCTGGTTAGTTCTTCAAAAAGAGAAAGTGCAATTGCACGATCCATCTCCTCATCTTAATTCTATAATGGACCATCCTAAACAAAAATGTCCACATACAATAATCAATGTTATCGTATTGGTAAGACTTTTGATATAATCAAATAAAGCATGTACTATGTAGGAGAATAACTAGAAAGCAAAACTAGAAATTCAAATCACAACATAAAAATATAAAAGAACATGCAACGCGAAAGGAACAACTCCACAATTTGAGAAATATGAACAATCCATGGGCATGTCCTTATATATTGATATATATAACGAAATAGAAATCTAGATTTATGAAATTCAGGTATCACACAAAAATGTATTGAACAAATATCAATATGTAAAATAGTATTTTTTGCATTTGGATTTACCTTGCAGAACCTCTGGAAAAATTTTCCACGGAAACAACCAATAAACATAACAACATGGACCTCAAGAGCAATTCTGCAGGGGATAAAATATGAAGGTAAAGCACTAGAGAAGTATTCAAAGAAAATCATGAAAAGCATGTCTAGAAATAACTGAGAACCCTTTGAAGTAAACCACGCATTTATCATCGTGACTAGTACACTTGCAAAAAAATATCTGAATCAATTATGAACTATTCCAGCAAAAAATAGTGAATTTTTCCACTAAAATATAGTTTCAAATTAATCACTAGCATGACACTAACTTTATTAGAGCTAACAGATAGAAGATTGAAGTTTAAAATAAAATACACTCTGATGAATTAGAGATTACCGTGGCATTAGAGGGCATATGCCAAATTTCATTATCATCTCCAAATTCACCCCTACGTAGTGTCCATCTGACACTTTGTGACCTAAACCTTTAAAAGGCTTGCTCGGCCACTTCATCATTCAAGATTTATTGTGGGAGTATGATGGTACAATGTGACCTGCATGTCCCAAATAACATGAGCCAACAATGAAAACCATAATTAAATTATTAATTCCTTACTAATTTAATCCTTGAAAAGACGAAAAACATGAATCCAAGAGAGAAAATGATAAGGTTCTCTTTAAGCAGCTATTTTATTTGTCAGATAATGTTATTCTAATGGGAGTGGATGTGAATAAAAAACCTTGAAAAGCATTCCAATGAGAAGACATACACGTGGCACAACAAACCCTAGAATTTGGTCAAATGAGCACATTTCATAGAAACATTTTGGCTAGTAGGATGACAAAAGGCATCACGCGGAAGCTCTCTCCATTGTAAAGGCATGGATGGATTAATGGGAAATTCCCCTGTGAGCCTAGTTGAAGATCTACTGGAGAAAGAGATTTCAAGGATTTATTTTGTAATATGAGGTTCATCATTGCATCCATATTGTTGTTTGTCTATTGCTGGAAATTCATTAAAAGTTTCCCACAAAAGTGTAATAACATAGAAAAATGGAGAAATTAACCATATACATGGGTGCACACCTTGATTGTTTTCTATATAATGATAGTTTTGCTCCTTAATTTCCATTGATCTTTCTATATAATGATAGTTTGCTCCTTAATTTCCATTGATCCTCCCCCTTATGGACTGTATCATATTCTTTGAGTTTAGCTTGGATCAAATTATTTGTAGCCATGTTGTTTAAGGCAATGTGTTTATGAAGAATGAGCTTCTGGAATGCAAAGCCATGGCCATATTGTTTAAGGAAATGTCCTTACTAGGGCAATGTCCTCTCATCCATTGGTAATCAAGTAAGTAATTTGTAGCCCTCAATATTAATCGCTTTTACAATGTCAAAGGTGAAAATCCTCCTCATGGGCATTAATCATTAAAAGGCAAGTTTCCAAACAATTAAGTATCCTACCATGCAATATGTCATCTTTGAGTTTGGCAAAGTCAAACTTGATCACCAATGCCATGCTTGCAGGTCTTTGGAATGGGAAATTTTCCAGGTTAGCCTCTATGATCATTTATTGTCATGCCATGTTTGAGGGGACACCTACTGATATTTCTCACCAACACCATCTCATACCTTGATTTATTCTCCCATGGGCCAAAATATGCTTTTTGTACTATTATTTTCATAGTGCCAAAATGTCCACTTGCATGAAAAAATGCACCCCATGTACATAAATTACAAACCTGATGGATGACAAGGAAAAGAGGTTATCCTATATGCCATGAAACATCATATTCCATACTTAGAATTCACCCCAAAGTGTCAAAATTTCATGCCAGGTTGAAAATTTGCATTTCTCACGTTAAAATTTGTGTTACAGCTTGACCTGATTGCACACAACCTCCTGCAGATGTACCTAGGGAGAAGCCATAAAATATAGTGCTATATTATTTCTCCTTGTGCATCTTCCTACACTTCCATAGTTCTAATTTACACCTTCAAGTGAGGATACTAAGTCTACGAAAATGATTTCACTGTCTTCTACTAAGTGCAAGTTGTCCTTAGTAACATGCATGTCTAGGGCTCACTAGAGATCAAAATTACGATTTTCAAATTTTTGAGCAGTTCTTAGAAAATTATTGATTTTTTTACATCACTAGAGTTTCACTTCCAATCCAAGAAGGCACTACTATGCAAAAATACCATGAAACTGCCAAATTACACAACATGACAAATCAGGCTAGGGTGCCTTTAGAATTTTATATGCCAGAAGATACATGAGCACATATGGTGAAATATAAAGGTTGATAGATATAGTATTCCATGGTATTCAACCCTACACAATAAAATTCCCAAGAACAATCTCCAATTGTTAGTTGTTAAGCATCAGTTGTAGCAATTTTTTTGGTCTGGCACTTTTCTCCAACTCTAGAAACAGATGCAGGCTTAAAATAAATTTCATACCATGTTCTCATTATAAATCCAAATGCCAATTCTTGAACTCTATGGTCTACTCAAGCAACTAAACACAAATAAAAGAAGCAGCTTTACATGGAATCAAAGGTCCGAGAATTAATTATCTTATTTGAAAGCATGGCACTACCTTAACAACAAAGCGAGCCCAAATCTTGCCACTGTGAGCTTGCATGACTTCCTTTAAAATCATAAGCCCCAAGCCTCGAATGATGTCAACTATTTCAAGGAAGAGCCCCCGCTCCTCATAAAGCATCTACAATATTGGTGAAAACCAACACAAGATAATGTTAAATCATGTCTCAAAATAACAAAAATGGGTTATTGAGTGCATATAAAAAACCTGTTAATATAAGGATTTAATTGAACTCTATAAGCAATTTAATTGACTTCTATGGCTAATTTATGTGAAACTGAACTATATATATATATATATATATATATATATATATATATATATAAACTAACATACAAAATTATGTGTGTGTGCACTGTGTATGTCAGCTAATATATAAAATTGAAATAATATAGTCTTTTATTAGATGCAATATATGTATTTATATTTTTTAAATTAAACATCTAAGCTATATAATAATAGAGATAAAGTATCTCATTAATATCCACTTAACAGGCCCTTTGTTGATGAAGTGAAGCCAACTCTGGGAGGTCAAACAACTTCCCTCACACATGCACACAATGGCTCTAGACTTGCCGAGGTTTGAACCTGGGTTGTTTTCATGTTGCCCTCCCATCCCTCACACTAAACCACATCCCGTTGCAAGTATTAGGATGATATTTATTTGTATTAATCTGTTATTTTATATAGTGTAAATCTATCTCAGCTCGCTAATGTATGCTAAAGAATATCAATAACTGAAGAATATGTTGAGAAGCATCAGTTTACTACGTAACACCATCATGACAAGCACCATTCAATGGAACTTCAACAAGATTGGGGCAATGATCCACATGCATGGGAGTTGATGGGCAGACTAAATTCCACAATTAACTTTTATGTTTGATAGTACTGACAGAGTTGAACATGTAATAAGACTCCAACTGCCAAACCTATTTTTTTATAACCCCTTGTCTTGGAAGGATTTTGCGTGATGTAGAGTATGCACAGAGAGCTTGGACTTAATGCCGAAAATGATTTTCTCCATCTTTTTTAAGAGAGGTTTGCACAGATTAATGGATCCAACATCCTGGAAACAAAAGTAAATATAGACAGTTGAGGGTGGATGAGGTAAAAGATAAAATAGGATACCTTGCATTGCACTGAATTTTGTGCATCATCGTCTTCCACTTCATTAGAGTTGATCTCTACTCCTGCAGGAAAATTACATCATGTGCATCAGATCTTCACAATGTTTAAATAAATGTCTTGCGTAGGGTTGTGCATTGCAAAGTTTTACAAAGTGAGGAATCAATGTTTTCTGTGTCTAGTCTATGGTGCAAAGCTTCAAGAGAAATGAAGATCGTAGATAGAATTCACAAGAACTAATCTATGGAGGTTACTCACAATTTCAAACTTGACTTCTGAAAGCTCATTTCCTTGGTTATACAAGCAACAAGGAAAATATACAATAGTTGTGGGAGATGAGGAGGGCTTGCTAGCCTACGCAGATTGGCAGGTTCTGTGCTACAAGGCCTACAAGAAAAGCATTTGTATTACTAGATTTTCATGGGATAATGCCAGTGATAGTCAATGCAAGGAATGTATGCAATCTCTTCGGTTGTAAATTCAAGTTACTTATATGAATATGAGCAGGTTTACTAGAAGAACAGAGCTTTTCACCTGCTTCCTTGGGTTGTAGATTAAGCTGAACATGTTCCTTGGGTGCAGCAGCTAATGGTTGCAAGTTCATCAAGTCATTCATTAGCTCTACGATTTTGTGAAATGAACTGCCTCCAAGGATATAAGATGGATCTTTGAATTAGTAATTGCACGAGATCTAGCAACAGAGTGAACACAGATTATGACAGACACCAAACTTTGAGTTTAATCTTGACAAGACAACTTAAATACCAAATCAGTATCATATAACTTGGATGAAACTTCCCCGAAGTTTCAACTTCAAGCCACCATTCTATAGCATGGTTTTTTAGGCTCCCTAGATCATGAATATAAATGATAATACAGCACAACATTTCAATGGTTAATGCTCACTTTTAAGTTCTTATTACATCCCTTAATAGGGTTGATTTATATTTAACATTGATGTCTTTCTTTCATTTTCTTTTTCCAAACTTTATTTATGATTTAAGAAATGGTTCGATCAGTTTGGTGTTCACTGCAATCACTAGTTTCCCAAAGTGGTTTTAGAATAAATATATTTAACAATTTTCAAGTTTACTAATGTTTGTGACCTGTAGACTTTTGTTTATGTTTTGCAACATTTAAAATTCAAGATGTCAGCATGAGCATGATGAACAACATAAATTAAGACATGCATGAGGGAAGAGACTACTTACATTGTATTTACAGGTCTGCATTCATCAATGTGACCAAATATTTGGGGATTTCTTGTGAGATATTTATATTTCTGTTATGTATTGTTGGTTCTCTATGTCAGTGATTCCTGAAAAATTTCCTGTGGCGAGTCTTTATTCTCTAGCACAATCCTTCCAGACTATCAATTTTTGTCTCATACTAATGGTTGATTTCTTCAGTTGTACTGAATCCCTACAAAGTAACATTAACAACAATTTCAGTGGGTTATGTTTTTTTTAATTATTTGAAGATATTGTCTAAATGTTGTTAGAGAATAAGCTGGAGTATTGTAGTGATTTTGAATGTTTTTTTATGTTTTTGAATTAAGAGTTCTAGATTTGGATGCTGGACCATTGCACAATTGGATGTGGAGAAAACCTTGTAACTTTTGAGAAATTCTTCTCTTGTCCAACAGATGCAAAAGTACGTAACTTCTATATTTGCTACACATGGCCATGAATATGCCAAAGTGTTGTTTCTTTTTAGTTGGATGACTCCATTTATGAAGGCGGTGTCAATTTATGTAGCCTTCCCTGCATGAAACTAAGGCAGAAGCTAATGTTTATTTCATAACTAATTGTGATGGAACAGGGACTTTCTCTGCTAGAAGATAAATATTAGTAGGATCAATACTGGAAGGAGATTTTCACACTTTGTTTTTCCCTTGGTTTTCCTCCAATAAGTTCTAAAAATTTGGCACAACCAATCTAGGGTAGAAGTCATGGGGATTTATGATGAGATGGGTTATCCAGGAAATTGGATATTCTTTCTATTCCCCTTGAACGAGATTCAATGTGTGAAAATGAGGGTGAGGTTATGAATGATGATGGACTTAGTGAGAATGACATTGATGTGGATGAGCTTGAGAATCAGATGTGGAAGGATCACATCCAGCTTAGGTGCATTAAGAAGCAACGGAAGGGAAAATATCACAGTGACACAGAAAAACAGAGACAATCACAAGAACAATCCCAAAGGAAAAATATGTCTCAGGTAGAGGATGGTATACTGAAGTACATGTTGAAAATGATAGAAGTTTGCAAAGCACAAGGTTTTGTATATGATATCATTCCTGAAAAAGGGAAGCCTGTATGTGGAGCCTTTGACAATCTTAGAGCATGGTGGAAGGAGAAGGTCAGATTTGACAGAAATGACCTTGCTGCAATCACCAAACATCAAGCAGAACATGCAACATCTACAGCAAATGAGAGTAATATGGCTGTGGCTCCTACCCCTCATACTCTTTAGGAACTTTAGGGCAGCACTTTGGGTTTGCTTCTTTCTACCCTTATGCAGCACTATCATCCGCCTCAGTGGAGGTATCCTTTAGAAAAGGGTATTTCTCCTCCTTGGTGGCCTACTACTAATGAGGATTGGTGGCCACAATTAGGCCAAAAGGACAAGGGCCTCTGCCTTATAAAAATCCTCATGATCTAAGAAAGGCTTGGAAGGTGGGGGTTCTTATTGCTGTTATCACATGTCACCTTATATAGCCAAAATTCGCAAACTTGTTAGGCAGTTGTTAACCAAGAGGAAGCATTGGCTCGCCAGAAAAACTCTAATGCTGCGGTGACTACACATGCTAGTTCTCTGACATTAAGCAGCGACAACGAGTATGATGAAGGCTTTCAAGATGATCTAAACTCTATTTATACAAATACTGATGTGAAGGATTGCAAACCGAAAGACTTGGATCTCTTAAGTTCTGAGGTACAGGAATGCAAACCACAAGACTTTGACCATTTCAATGTAGGCATTTCAAATGAGGGAGTTTCAGCTCTTCAGGTAGGAGATAATGTAGATTTTATCAGAAAAAGAAAGTTACCATAGGAATCTCCATTGGAAGATCAAAAGGTCTATACATGTCCACATGAGCAGTGCCCTATCATGAGCGCCAACTTGGATTTTCAAATCACAGTTTAAGAAATGCCCATCAGTCTACTTGTGCATATAGAACAAATTTGCAAG
The DNA here is from genome assembly GCA_034641835.2 of Pinus albicaulis. Classification (NCBI taxonomy): domain Eukaryota; kingdom Viridiplantae; phylum Streptophyta; class Pinopsida; order Pinales; family Pinaceae; genus Pinus; species Pinus albicaulis. Next base: position 39,935 of record JAXQQM020076194.1, read on the forward strand.
GCATGGGATATCAGAGACCAGAACCTCAAGAGAGTAAATCCTTATTTTGTATATCTACGAGGCAGCCTAACCAGCTACAAGTTCAAGGAAAGGTGAGTATTTTTCCATCTGATAAGGAAGGACAGACGACATCCAATGGTAATGTGAATCTTAATCCTCTTGGCACTACAAGTTCAGCAATTCCAACTGGTAATCAACAGCCTATTAATGAATTACTTGCTTATATGATAGGTTGCATCAGAATAAGACATCAACAATAGGGAACCTTAAGATGATGAATTATCACAATCGGCTTGAAGTGAAAATGCACCCTGCTTCACAGGGTGGGGAAATTTTGAAAATTACGCCTGATGATAACTTCTTTGGGCAAGGAGTCATTGCTGGAAACAATGGTTACAATTTTGATTCAAACATCCAGCTGGTAATGAAAGAGGGCTTAAACCTTGATCAAAGCAGGGTCTACGATCAACATTTTATACATCATTGCCAGGAAATGAATGGAGACATGAAATTTGTCTCTGCATATAACAATATTCCAACTGACTATGCACTCTGAGAGACGGTTTCTAAATATGATAATTCAATATGGTATTTTGGAGCATGACAAGAGTTATTATGAATATCTCATCATGGTACTTCTGGAACTCTGTTCTACAAGGACTTCTAATTCTATTATAGTTCCTGAATCATATCATTATAGGACCACTCTTACAAACAACTACCAGGAGTCATTTTTATTAGATAGAAACCTATCAGGGAAATCGTCATCTGTATCATTTGTGCAGGATGAATTTAGGGTTTTGTTGTGTATTTGGTTTGGAAAATGTGAAAGAATCCTTAATTTGTCACAAGTTTGTCTTCTATAATCAGAGAATATAGACACATGGAGGTGAATCAAATGGAATTGTGTTTGATCGTTTATTTCTTCTATGTGCATGAATTTATTTCATTATGATATGAGACTTGATTATCTTAATTGATGTGCTAGATAAACTTTGTGGTTTGCTGAATCTACTTCTTTTGGAAAGCAGCCAAAGAAAACCAAAAACGTTTCTCTTGTTTTGGGCTGTGGAGGCTAAGGGAGATTTAGTTCAGCCTCAATTTTCCAGTGCATCCCTTTAATCAACATGTTTATTGGAGGACCGTTAAGACTCTTTTAAAACTTATTTGGAGAAAACTAGTATAATTTCTATGTAGGTAAAATTTATAATTGTCAGTACCCGTGTCATATAGAAATGTATTCGACTTATAATACAGGGAATTGACCTTGTACATCGATAAAGTTGCTTAATGGTGATGTTAAATTTTTATAGTTGACTTGTCTGGCTGCTTTTCCTGCCTCTTCAACAATAGGGTCTTTACTGTAATGTATTTTAAATTTATTTGCTGATTTCCCTGTCTGTTCAAAAATAGGGTCTTTACTGTAATGTCTTTTAAATTTATTGACGCTCTCTACCATGAGGCCTGCTCCTTCGTAGATTGTTGCTCCTGCAAACGTTGAGCTCGTTGAGTTATTGTCGGCTTGCTCCAATTCTAGAAGTTTGATTTAAACAATTTTTTTTCATACTCCAGTTTGATGTACGAAGAGACTAGCTCTTTTGTGAGCGGAATAACTTATTGTGGTGGATACTCAACTCTGTGGTGTACTTCAGCAACCGGGTTCTCCAGATATTTCCATTAACACTTTGCAAACAGTAATGCATGGCTGACCCAGTTAAAGGGGTCCTCATCGGATGCTGCAGAAGGTTTTCTCTGCTTTAATTAAAAAATGCACTGTAGCTCTGCTCCACTGCTCAGATGCATGCAAGGGTTCTTCCTATTCATAAATGACTGAGGACCGTCGCACGCCTCTTCATCCTCACTCTGTTTCTGCCAAAGTTATTTTATGTACCGGTGCGTGATTTCAAATTTGAAAAGACTGATTGTGAATATCCCTTCCACCGTAAAGGCATTCTCGAGTTTTAATTTTGGTGATCGGACTAGACTGGCTGCTATCCAATAGAAATGTCGTTTCTGATGCGCTCGCTGGAAGTTTTCCGTTGACTACTTGGACGAGGATTGCAGGGCGAGTGAATTTCCTCAACATTTATAAGCACCACACGGTTTCCTACTCTATCTGCAACATTACGATTGATGTGCCAGCGGGTACCCTAACAAGCCCAAATTGAACAAATTCTATCAAGCTCTAATAGGTTGGCAGCAGTCATTTTGCTGAATATTGACAAAATCGTAGAGGAGATTAAAGTTGTGGTTCAACAGGTCAGTTGTGGAGATTAACGGAGGGAAACAGCCCATTGTCGACAGTTTGAATTATTTTAGAAATTTACTTGCTTTCGGTCCTTTCTAATTCTATACCAAATACTATTTAGTTCTGAAATTATTCAACATAGGTATGGGTTTCAAACCCGTTATTACTGATCACCTTGTATATAACTCAAATAGAGTTGGCTTGAAAGCTCCCTCAACTATCCCCTTTTAGAAGTTACTCACTTTCTGTTACTTTATAATTCTATACCAAATGCTGTTTAGTTGTCAAATTATTCAACATATGTATGGGTTTCAAACCTATTATTGTCGATGACCTTGTATATAACTCAAATGGAGCTGGCTTAAAATCTCCTTTAACTATCTCAATCTTCAATTAGAAGCTAGATGGAAGTCTCAATAAAGGACTTGGATTGTCTCTTGACTCTTTTTGTTGAGAAGAAGCAAAAGATGGGACAAGAGGATTAATATGGATATACTCATGGGCTACTTGCAACAATTGAGGTAGCAAAAGCAAGCAACATTGAATGAAGTACAATTTGATCTCCATTATATCAAGGATCACGTATTAGCAAACAAATACTGGAATTGTCTAGAGCTAAAGAACGATATTCTATGAAACCACGTATGCGTTTAGATGAACCAATAGACACTACATTAGGTCATGCTGCAATTGATGATGGAAATTATGTTCGCCCGAGTTTTGTAAGTGGTGGCCAAGATGATGCGTGCCAGGAAAATTTCAGCAGAAAAAAGGCTGAAATCAAAGCACAAGCTAGTTCTTAAGGGATGCAAAAGACAACTATTTTTTGTCATTTTGATTCCCAGGTTTTGCCTACTTTGTTAATACAAGCGTGTTACTTTCAAAGTTTGATGATTTACAACAGTGTTACTTGCAAAAGTGGTGACACTGCAATTACGAAAACAATGTGATCACGGTTTCGAAAACAATGTGATCACGGTTTGTAAAAAAGAAAGGAATGGGAATAGTATTAGTAAAGAAGGCTATCGTGGAAGCCTCAAGGAATTCCAATATATTATCACAACATATACAACCATTTGCAACCCAGTTTCCATTAAACCCATTTTTTTCTTGAATATAAAATCTCAAATGAGTCAAATGTCATGTAAACATAGTCGGGTTTTTCAACAAGTGAATAAAGAGAGAGGCGGTCTCACCTTAACAATTTCTTCAGTACCCATGAGGGTTTCAATAGCTCGAGAAATGGAAGAAGGATAACTTGGGAAATTTACAACAAAATATGTGGCGTCCTATATCACTTCCAACATGCTTTCATCCTCAATCACTCCCATCTCTGCACTATTCACAAAACGTTGTGACCCTTAGAACCCCACATAAACCTTCTTCAAGAATCGTTGGGCTTGGATTTAGCCTACAGTTCGCTCTTTTTCAAATTCCTTTTACTTGCATGGGTTCTAGAATTTTCGCATTTTGCATTGACTATCAAACATCCACAAAATAGTGCTTAAATCACTTAAATCGATGTTAGGGTATTTAGGGTGTTTTTTTTTATTTTTTATTTGGGTGATTTTTATTTAATTTTTTAATTTTTAATGTTGGAGTATGGTCGTATTCATCACAACAGGCTTAATACGGAATCAAACACGCGTGGTGAGGGAATTAATAGCCTGCCTCAACCACCCAGTTTACTCTTACTTGAGGTTGAGGTTGATGCTATGGTGTTTTCACATGAATGGTAGATTTTATGCCAAGTGCACTCAATAATGTGGACTATTTCTTTGTTCAAAATTTGTGGATGTTTTTATATTTAATTTTGCTATAACTTAAGGGATAACCCTTCCAATTTTATTTGCATTGGGTTTTCAAATCTTTTTCATCAATGAACCTTTCATTGGTTTAAACTAAGTATGACATCAATTATTTCTAATAATTAGTTGTAATTTTTTATCATTTGTATCCACAAGTTTTACACTACTCAAAGCCTAGATAAATGAGATTCAACCTTGTTAAAATCTTTTGGAAATAAATTGTGTAGATTTTTACCTTATTTGACATTTCGAGTGAACAATCTACCCATCGTAAGGAACTAGAAAGTAAACATATGATACTTTATCTTCTCCATACTTTATTGATTTTAATTCATGGCATGCTTCCTTTTTGTAGGTCCATTTGAGGAATAAATTATTGAATGACAATATCTTAGTAAATTTTTACGTTCACATTTTTACTAGGCACAAATGATGCTATTGGCCAGAAAAAATTAACATTTTCAAGGGAATGAGTAATTCTCAATGGTTTTCCAATCACCTTAGTTCTCTATCTCATCATCCCCTACATTATTAATAATAATGAGTTAGTTGAGTGGTAGCCTAATATTCATAGAATCAACAACTATCAATGAGGCATTAAGACTATGAATCATGCCCATGAGATTCAACGTATAATAGAGTACTTTCTTAGTTTTGAAAACTCATATTTTCTTTAAGTGTTTCATTTAAATTTCTTGTTTTCTTTAAGGAAGAGGGATTTAGTTTGGGAGGGGTCTATTTCACATGTGTTCATGAGGTGGGTCAATCCATGGAAAATGCCTCTCCAAAGGCATGTTAAACACCTTACCTTCTAAATAAGTCTCATCTCATCTACCCTTAAAAGAATTGCAAGTGGCCTCTCCCTATCTCTTTATTTCCACTTTAAAGTGAATAATTGAATTGAAACTCCTTAATTATCACTCATTATAGCATAGCATAAAAAGTCAAATAATTCAATTGGGTTTATCTCAGGTGGTTGGGAAGAATGGTTGTTATCTCCCACACCCAGATTCAATTCCTTGCAAGTGACATGATGATGAGAAATATTATTGTAATGGCTAGGTGCCTATGAATATTGTTGTATTTACCCTCACGCTCACCCTCGGAAAAAGAAAGGGGATAATTTCCCTTGAAAAATAAATAAGTCAAATGAAAGGAATGAAGCATGGAAACTTGAGTTCATGGGTAGGAATGAATGAAGTTTTGTTTATTGTGAGAGAGAAATTTGGTGAACCAAAGAGAGAAGGCACACTTTTATTCTCTCGATTGACCATGTCAGGTGGGGCAAGAACCATGTAGGATCTATGCTTCGACTTCGTGAATTGGCATGCACTTTTCTTTCTTTCTGGATGATGGCCATTATCTAGTAATTATGTGCATTGGGATAGTTAGAGTATCATAATATCATAAATAAAAGCAATAAATCATTCAATATATTTATGTTTTCATTTTGTCAATCACACTTGACTTGTTCATTAGCACACTAATGCAATAATGCAAAAAACAAAACAAGAGAATGACCAAAAGAGTAAAAAGTAGCTTTATTGTGAATGTGAATCAAAACCAAGCATAAAAGGCATGCAATAAAGTAAGCCATCTGTTTCTTCAAAGGTTAGTTATTTTTTCTCATGCCTTTGGAATGGAAAATAACGCTTCATTACTTCTTGCTGCATTTGAGAGAGATACTTTACCTCTACATGCACATGAGCATAAGTTGAGTTGGTGAGGTTAGATTTAACTAATATCCTTATAAAGGTCAATGGGTGTTGATCCCAGATTTGTGCTACATGGCTATGAAAATTTTAGAATCGTTATTGAGGAGATCACATAAAATCATGATTACATATATAAAGATCATATAATTCACTAACAAACCTTGAGGTAAACAGGTTGTTTTTCCATGTCTTTATAAGTATTTTGACTAAGTAATGGCATTACCTTAGTTAGAAGGTAAGGTTCTCCTTATATCTTCACACCCCCCCCCCAACTTCAAATTTTATACCAAATAGGAAAGCATCGACGCCCTTATTCTTGTGAAAATGAGAAGAATGTAGACTTGACTAGATTGACCTCCCCACCTCCTTACTTCTTGAATCATTCAGTCACCTTACTAAAATGGTTAGATGATAGTTTAGTTTCACCTTTCATCATACTCACACTCTCGTGAGGGTGGAGAGGACCCCCATGTTTGTTTCTTGGCATAAAATGTACTTCAATGAGATCTATCTAATTATACGTTTCTATATTGATCCCTTTTGGGTGTGAACGAGGTACTCTCTACTTTCTCATGGTTAATGAAGAATATGAGTGAGGAGACTCAAAGCCCTTCTTAAAGTTAAAAGACTAAGTGATGAAGAGAAAGAGAATGGTGTTTGGTGATGGGAAGGGCATATTGAAGGTCAAGAGCTACATTGGAGGTTCACTTGCAACTTCTTTCTTAATCCAAGGTTCATTTGGCGTCTTGTTTGAGATTGGGGTGTTTATCATTCCATTGCATGGTTTTATGGTCTTGTCGCATAGGTGTGATTAGCTCCATCATCCATACATGAGTGTTTTTTATGGGAAATACGATAGTATGGTGCCCAACAGTGGGGTTGATTATGTTGGCCTTGATTATTATGGGTAGGCGAGTGCAAATATAGAGTGGAGTTTTTTCAAACCAGAATAAAGTTGTTGTGAATATCAAAAGTTCTTACAAAAAATAAGGGAAACGATTTAATTAAATCAAAATTTCATATAAATTTAAAATTTTATATATGTTGAAGGTTGAACTTTGGTCATTGATATTGTTATGCTCTTTTTTTCCATCAAATATATATATCCTAAGGAAACCCACTAGGAAAATCCCCTCATTCTTAATATGGTACCTGTAATAAAATGGATTATTTGGGGCTCAAGTCTAATACAAAAATATACTTATTAAGGGCTCAACATGTCACTTGTAAGAAACTATCCTAGGTGAGAAGGAAGACACTTCTTTCCATCTCGTATACTAGACCCAAGAACAAAGCGCTGATAGATTGGTCCATTGGGCAATGAAAAACCTAGGGTCATATCGATGGGGTGCTTGACGTGACAGTGCTGAGGGACCCTTGCAGGTGGAGATGTCCCTGTACTCTTCCATGACCTTGGCCATTTGTTGTTGTCGCGCGGAGGAGCCTACTGAGCCCTAGTATTTCACCAAGAGTGCTGCAACTCCCAGGGGCTTCCCTACTTTATTTTATCAGCTATGGATTCGTACAAACTTTGGGGTGATAATGCTATATACACAAAAAATGCATTATGTTCATGTCATCCTCTTTTGCTTCACAAAAGGGTGCTATTTCTTAAACTATGAGAACAATTTGCAAGCAAATTGCTGGAAGTAAATGACAGAAAGGAAACTAAACTGAATTTTTGAAAGGAAATGACAAGAAAGGGAACTAAACTGAATTGCTGAAAGGAAATGACAAGAATGAAACTAATTTAATTCGCAGAAAATAAATATCACAAAGGAAACTAATTCTAACCCACACTTAACTTGGCCAAACGGCTAAATGCACTCTAGATACCCTGTGAGCTATCTACCATGCTTCTATCCATGCAACTAGGAAATCCATGACTTAATTCTAATTAAAAAGAGTTAATTTACAACTTGGAGGAAGAAAAAGGGCTAAAAGAGGTTAATGAGGGTTTTAACACATGAAACAAGGTTTAGAAGGGGAGAGAGGGGGTTAAACCCTTAGAAAACTTTAATATAACGTGAAAAATGACTTTGGAGTGGAAAGAAATCAAAAGTGCGATGGCAGAGTGCGATGGAGGACAAAATCCATAATGTGTGATGTCAAAATCACAAATTTTAAAGTTTAAATCGATAGCAGTAAGGACTTAACGGAATAAACTACATTGTGCGAAGGGCGAAGTGCGATGAGTGACATGGTGGGTTGCAAATCGCAATATCAAAAGTTTAAATAGATAGCGGTAAGGACTTAATGGAATGAACTAAAATGTGCGAAGTGTGATTTGTGATGTAGTGAAGGTTGCGGGCTACGATCTATGATGTGGTAAGTTCAGTGAAGTGCGATTTGCGATAGGATAAAATCTGCACGGTGCGATTTGTGATGGAGATGACGTGGAAGTGAAAATAAGAAAGGGAAAAGTTGTGATTTGTGATATGCGATGTCCCAATATCGCAATCGGAACGAACAAATGATAAGTGTTAAAGTAAACGTTAAATGTTGCGATTTGCGAAGTGCGACGTACGATGGCTAGAGTATCGAGGAGAAAAGGCATAGGTTGGGTTTTCAGTGGTTTTGAATGGTTTTCACGTGTTTTTCATAAAATGGGGAAGGCAATGAGAATAAGTGGAAAAAGCAAAGTGTAACAGCAGTGTGCAAAGCATAACAACAGAGATGGGAGATGAAGCAGGAGATGCTGGAGAGCTTCCCTCTAGGCTATGCTGCTTTTACCTATTATCGACCTACCTATTTATTCAAGAAATATAGACAATATGTTCATGAGGATGCAAAAACGGATATAATCTATTCCAAGAAATCATAAGCAAGAAAGAATTTTTGTTTAGTGGGAAAAGGTCTACCCTCCTTGAGCTCTATTGCTAGAGTTGAGAGGGGAAGTCTGACCTCTTATGGAATTTATCACTATTCTAATAATCTGTAAGAAGATTAAATCTACAATAAAAGAGAACAGGAAGTGAACTAAAACATCAATAAAAATACCAACAAACTAGCTAAATGACATGAAAGAAAAGAATAAAAATAACAGATAAGTTGAGGTACATGGGTTGGGCCCTAACACAACAGCCCAACTCTTTGGATCTAGATCAATAAAAATGGCATCTCACTACTCATTTCATAAAAAACAATCTGTTACATCCATCAAATTTTTAACAGAGCCTCATGGCTTACAACAAAACTTTGAATCCAATGGAATGGAATGGAAGTGGAGTGGAATGGAAGTGGAGTGGAATGGAAGTCAACTAGAATAAACTCGTTGGCTAACTAACTAACCCCTTCCTAGCTATAGTTCTGTTCTATTTATTCTATAAGGAAGCTACCAAAAACTCCCTTGAACATGGTGATTAAGTCCACTTTGACTCCAAGTAAACATAGATGGAGTGCCCTTCGTGTTCAGTTGCTTGGCTACCTCTTGGAATTCGATTTGCTGGAGACTCCAGGTGAAGTATGGCTTGAGTTCACTTGGTATTGAGTTGCTTGGTTGCCTCCAGAATTCAAATTTTTAGAGGGGGATATCATGAGGATCCTTTGGCTGCCTTTAAGAGTTAAGGAGGGTGGAAAATACCCTTGAATCTCTCCAAGATTTCTCCTTAATTTCCTGATGTTGTGCTCATTTATTTTTCAATCCTGATCTTCTAGTGGTAGGAAGCAAGTCCCTAAATCATCTCCTTCTCCAAATCTGTATAATCTGCTAAATATTCTCATAATATTCTACAAAAATAACTAATATTAGGCAAAAATATGCAACTACCTTTAATCCTTCCTAAGAACATATTAAAGCATAAGAAAACATTATTAAGTGCAGAAGGAGAGATTTAATATATCCTTTTATGTTCATAAGGAAGGTAGATGGGCCTAAGAAAGGTTAAATGGGCCTTATTTATGTCTAATTTAGAGGCCCATCATCACCCCCCTACTGAAGTTGTTACTCATCCTCTGAGAAACCTATTCATCCTTCCTACCTTAGGGTTCTTCCTGCATGCTGGCTTATTTAATTTTATGTTTCTTGGGCCATGCGCTGCTCCCCCTGCTAATCTTCTTGCTATGCTGCTTGCATTGATTTTTGTAGGTGCTTCATGGAGGTCCTTAGGCACTTTAAGAAAATATATTTTGCATGCCAAGAGGTGGTGGATCCACCTTTTATGCTATTTTCCTTCTTTTTCTTTTTCTCTTTTTTTTTTCTTTCTTTTCATTTTCTTTTCCAACTTTTTCTTTTGCATGCAAAATAAACTCAGAGTTCATTTTTCTATTAACTGAGTTCACCCTTGGTTACCCCTTTGGAACTCCTTGTCTTTTATTACAATGAACTGCTTACTGCCCACTTTCTCAAGTCATTTTTAGTTTTTTCTTGTTTCTTCACTTGGTGGAAAAAGTGAGGCTAGTTGCTAGATAAGGTTGAGGTTGCTGTGCTACTGGTTTTGGTTATAAAAAAAATTTCCTTGTCACACTTTTAAATGTTTTATTAAGCTAAAATAGATTCAAAGAAAGGGTTGTATGATTGCATACCTGAGCCTTACCATTGATTTTGTTTTGCATGTGATATTGAAGCTGTTGATATGGTTGTTGAAGTTGTCTTTGGTGGTTCTAAAGCTGCATTTGATAATCTGCTAGAGGTCCTTTTGGAGCTTTTGAGAATAGGAGGAGGAAGTCTAAGTTTGACTACCTTTGACCAAATTTTCTTTTTGTGCCAACTTGCTGTGTTCTTCTTCCAAAGATTGGAGAGAAACTGTATTCATTAGAGAGAGATACATGGATAAGTACAATTTTTTTTTAAGGCCTACTAGCTGCCTCAATGAGATTTTCAACTAGAAAGTCTTCCTAGGTGCCTCAAAGGAGATTTTCACCTAGGATATTTTATTTTCCTCTCTTTTCTTCAACCCAATGACTGCCTCATGGAGGTTTTCAATTAGTGAGCCAATCTCAGACGCCTCAAATGAGGTTTTCACCTGATATTTTTTTCTTTTTCCCTTTTTTTTCTCTCTCTTTTTTTTTCTTTTTCATTTTGCAGTTTCCTACTCTAATTGAAAAAAATAAAACCTTTTTCAAGTATATGAATAATTCCAATGGAGCCATGTGCACATCAAGATGACAAATAAAATCAGGTGCACACTTTTAATACATGTTTGGACATGTACCTGAATATAAGAGATGAATTGCTTTGACTGGGATTGTATCAAGTACTGTTGGAGAAGAGTGTGTTGTTGCAACGTAATGATTGTTTATAACCATATGTCAATATAGTTGTGATGCCTTTGGTTCACTTGCTGATTTGGATCACCTTGTATTTCCTCTTCTATTAGGGCAGTCAAATCTTCCTCTTTTTGCTAATTGTTCTCTTGAACACATGGAGGACATGTTGGTAAACATGAGGGAACTCTCTCAACATCTGATTCTGATATATTCTATTCATCAAGTGCAACACTTGACTCCTTAATCTCCTCATTTGAATCTCTTTCTTCTTGAGGTTGTCCTGCAATGACATTATGAAGGTCTCTGTTTTGTAATACCTTTCTTGAACTAAGATGCAGACCATTTAGATCAACAGGATATGTTTGGTAGTTTTGTACCTCAGCATTGTAAGTGGGCTGAGATACTTCATGGTGTGGGTTTTGAAATGGTGGTACAAATAGTTGAGTGGGGGTGGATATATGAGATGGATGTTGTTGAGGCTGTGGTTGTGGTGGAGGTGGATGGTAGGGATAAAATGGAGCTGGGTATGGAGGATATGGAGGGAAATATTGAGGATATTGTGGATTTTCCCAATAAGGACCTTTCGAACGATGTTGGTAGGATTGGTTTTGGGGGTAAGCTAGCTAAGGTTGCCAAGGAGGGAGTGTATACCAATTATTTTGAGATGGGTTTGAATAAGCTTGAAATTGTGAACTGGATCCTTGCATGATAACAAGTTGACTAGGTTTCCAGGGTATCCTTGGAGCTACATAACATAGCTTCTTTGGTGATTGCCTTGCTCCATTGTCTTCTTGGTAAACTTCTTTAAACCTGGGGAATGATGAACAATATTTAGTAACATATGATTCTGCATGGATAACAAAAATATCAACATCTTCTCTTTGCTGATTTTTCATTCTTAACATTTCTATTTTTTCACTTAGATTGCTAATAATTTATATTTTGAAGTTATCAAGCAAATTTCCAAGTTCATCCTGTCTTACCAATGTTGATGTTGATTTACTTACTCTTTCCCTTCCTCTTGATATGCGCTTGCATGTTTCACAAATTTCTTCAAATGGAAATTCGTATAGATCTCCTCTCCTCATGAGAGTAAGGAGATCAATCCACTCATCCCTAATTGTTCTAAGTGAGAAGGTTTCTAGTGTGTCAAATCCTAGATGATGCAATTTTTCCCTCTTAAAATTATACATGAACTTCTCTATTAGATCCTCAAGGCTCTCATATTATTCTTGGTTCATTCTAAAAATTTCTTCTCTAAGATCACGATATTTATATTTTTCTAGAAATATCTTCTGCATATCATTCCATGATCCTTTTAAATTAGTACCTACACACATGAACCATTGAAGAGCTCTATCATTCAATGTTGCAAGAAACAATCTCAGTTTTTGAGTGCATGATAAGTAGCTATAAGACCTATGACGTATCTCAAATTCAAAGAGAAATGTTTCCGGATCCTCTTTCCTCATACCATAGAAGTTGGGAAGGAAATATGGAGGGATGTTCTTCATAGGTACACTGATGTCCATATCTTGAATGGGAAACCCAATAACATCTTCTTCATTTTCATCATATCCATCCATCTACTCTTCCTTCAAAAGCGTATGGTGACGTGGTTCTTATTGCACCACGTGGTCAAGTGGGGGGGGGGTTGGTATTCGAGAAGTATATATATATATATATATTTAAAATATTATGAGTATCCCTACTCCTCTGAGGCATGAAAATCAGTTTTTTTTTTGTATTTTTCAATATTTCAGAAACAACATGAAAAAGGAAAGAAGGAAATAATTCCAAAACATAATCAAAGCATCTACTAGACACCTCCCCAGCAACAACACCAAAAAGTGGCGAGCCCTGGTATTGCACAAAGAGTGCTGCAATTCTGAGGGGCTGCCCTACTTTACTTTATCATCCTGGGGTTCGTACAAACTTTGAGGTGACAGTGCTATATATAAAACATATGCATTCTCTTCATGTCATCCTCTTCTACTTCATGAAAGGGTGTTATTTCTTAAACTATGAGAACAACTGGCAAGTAAATTTCCTGGAAGGAAATGACATAAAGGAAACTAAAGTGAATTGCTGAAAGGAAATGAAAAGAAAGGAAACTAAACTAAATTGATGAAAGGAAATGAAAAGAATGAAACTAATTTAATTTGCAGAAAAAAAATAGCAGAAAGGAAACTGATTCTATCCCACACTTAACTTGGACAAACAACTTATTGAACTTTACTTACCCTGTGATCTATCTACCATGCTTCTATCCATGCAACTAGTCTATCCATAACTTAATTATAATTAAAAAGATTTAATTTACAACTTGGAGGAAGAAAAAGGGCTAAAAGAGGCTAATGAGGGGTTTAACACATGAAACAAGGTTTGGAAGTGGAAAGAGGGGGTTAAACCCTTAGAAAAATTTATTATAACATGAGAAATTAATTTGGAGTGGAAAAAACTCAAAAGTGTGATGGCGGAGTGCGATGCAGGACAAAATCCGCGATGTGCGATGTTGCAATCACAACTTTGCAAGTTTAAATGGATAGCAGTAAGGACTTAACATAATGAACTAAGATGTGCGAAATGTGATCTATGATGGGGTGAAGGTTGCGAGCTGTGATCTGCAATGTGTTAAGTTCAACGAAGTGTGATTTGCGATACAATAAATGTTGCGAGTTGCGAGTTGCGATCTGCGATGTGGTAAGTTAAGAGAAGTGCAATTTTCTATAGGATAAAATCTGCAGGGTACGATTTGCGACGCAGATGACCTAGCATTGAAAATAAGAAAGGGAAAAGTTGCGATTTGCGATATGTGATGTCACAATATCACAATCGCAACAAATGAGCGATAAGTGTTTAAGTAAACGTTAAATGTTGTGATTTTCAAAGTGTGACATACGGTGGTGGGAGTCTCGAGGATAAAAGGTGGAGGTCAGGTTTTCAGTGGTTTGATTGATTTTCATGTGTTTTTCATAAAAAGCAGAAGGCAGTGAGAATAAGTGGAAAAATGCGGAGTGTAACAGTAGTACGCAGAGCATAACAACAAAGAGGGAAGTGAGATGGGGGATGAAGCAGGAGATGCTGGAGAACTTCCCTCTGGGCCAATTATACCTAAGATTGAGGATTTTGAATGTTGTTCTTTTAGCTGCAAAATGGCCACCACAAGGTTCATCATGGCAAGATTTTAATATATCAAGAATTTCATCATCTCTTATGCATCTCCTAATAATCATATCATAACCAGTATAAAAAAAATCTCCATTAACCCATGAGTATCTGGCACTTTTCTTCATTAGTCTTTTCTTCTCCTTTGAACTGAAGGATGGAGGTATTTTCCTATTGAGAGATAATTAGCTAAGTTATCATACCATGGATTCAATATTGAAATTGCAAATAAATTTTCATCAGGAAAATAATCTTCAACTGGAACAACTTTGCTTGGATTGTGGAGTCTAGAAAAGAAGTCTGCCACCTGGTTTTCTTTACCTGTTTTGTCCAACACTGTAACATTAAATTCCTGTAATAATAGTAACCATCTGGTGACTCTACCAGTATTTATGGGTTTATTCATTAAATACCTAATGGAAGAGTGATCAGTATGAATAAAGACTTCATAACCAGTTATGTAATGACGGAATTTGTTCACAGCATGTATAATTGCAAGAATTTCCTTCTCAGTTACTGTGTAGTTAATTTCTGTAGGTGTTAGATTCTTACTGATGAAATAAATGGCATAACTTAAAGATTCTTCTTTTTGTCCTAAGGAAGCACCTATTGTTGTATGAGATGCATCAGTGGCGATGTGGAAGGGTAGATTCCAATTAGGTCCTTTTCGAACTGGACTAGTGGATAATTTCTCTTTAAGTTTTTCAAAAGATGCTTGACAATTGTCATTCCCATTGAAAGATACATCTTTTTCAAGAAGCTTAAACAAAGGCAAAGATATCTTACTAAAATGTTCAATAAATCTCCTGTAATAACTTGCATAGCCAAGAAAGCTTCTCACATGTTTTTGAGTTTTTGGTACTGGTAGATTAACAATAATTTGAATTTTTGATTGATCTACTTTGATTCCTTTTGAAGAAACATAATGACCCAATACTACCCCTTCATTCAACATCATATAACGCTTTTCATTACTTAGGGATAAATTTGTTTCTATACATCTTTTCAGAACTTTCTCAAGGTTTTGAAATGATTGATCAAAAGAGTTACCATATACTGAGAAGTCATCCATATATACTTCAACACACTAATGAACTAGATCAGCAAAAATATCTAATACTGCTCTCTGAAATGTTGTTGGAGCATTACACAATCCAAATGGTAAAACATTGTAAGCATATGTGCCCAGGGGCAAGTAAAAGTTGTTTTGTCTTGGTCTTCTAAGGCTATTATGATCTGGTTATAACAACTGAAACCGTCAAGGAAGGAAAATGATGATTTCCCAGCTAATGTGTCCAAAACTTGGTTAGTAAATGGAAATGGAAAATAGTCTTTAAGGGTTGCTTTATTGAGCTCTCTATAATCAACACAGATTCTCCACTTACCATTTTTCTTGGGTACTATCACTAAAGGAGACACCCACTGGCTGTCAAAGATGGGGTAAATTAAATTGACCTTCAGTAACTTTTTCAATTCATCTCTTACAATTTCTTGAATCATAGGGTCCACCCTACTCTGTGGCTTCCTCATTGGTCTTATATTAGTGTCTGTGTAAATATGGTGAGTGCATGTTTCTGGGTGGATTGCCTGCACATCAGTATAGTCCCAAGAAAATGCCTTTTGGTATTTTGTCAATAATTCAATCAAATTTTGTTCTTAAGATGAATCTAGGAGTGTTCCAATGTTTAATGTTTTTCCCGGACTAATCTCTATGGTCTTTCTTTGTGTGTTTGTCATGGAATGAATAGGAAAAATGTCTTCAAACAATGTTTGTAGAGACTGAATGGTACAATTTTCCTGAAAGCATTGTGCTAGTAGTTGATCTACAACATTATATTGTTCATTTTTTAGTTCCTCTGAAATATCAGGTTGATAAATAAACAATTCTACCAAATCTTCATTGTTATCTTCTTGAAAATCATAGATTTGGTTAATGCTCAAAACAGAGTGAACTTCCTCTTTGTCATTATATTTGTCATCAAGCCATAGGTTATGAGCTATTGCTGGAGATTGTGTTGATGGGTATAAGGTAAGTTGTTTTCTTTTTGTCCCTCTAGAAATGGTCATGTTGCCAGATCTACACCCAATGAATGCATCAATAGTTGCCAACCATGGCCTGCCAAGTATGATAGGATGTCCCCCTAAATTGGACTTTGGCTGGAGTACTAGGAAGTCTACAGGATACTCCCAAGAGTCTACTGAGACAATTATATCTTCCAATATCCCTTCAGGAATGACTTTGGATCTATTAGCTAATTCCAGGACAATTGGTGTTAATTGCAAATTTGTGAGCTGTAGTGTTTTCATTGTTTCCAGTGTCATCACATTGATGGCAGCTCCAAGATCAATCAAGGTATTTGGAATGGAAATGTTGTTAATGATTGTGGTAACTCTAGGGATACCAGGATCAACATACTTCTCCATTGAAATAGTATTTGTCATAAGGCCAGCTAAATTTCCAATGACATGAATGGTTTGTGAATCAAATCTTTTCTTTGCAGGCTTTTTGAGACATAACTTTTTAATGGATTTGGTGTAAATTGGAATGTCTTTTATTGCCTGTAGTAATGGAATTTTCACATAAACATTCCTTAATTCATTTAGGACATCAAATTGAGGCAAAGACATTGGTAGTTTTGCTCGAATCAATCTCTTAGGAAAAGGAGGTGGATTCATTTTTTGCATTTGTTTTTTTTGTATTTCATCATCTTGTTTGCTTGGAAGTTCATCATCCTTGTTTTCTTTTTTCCTTGTAGCTTTTGGAGGTTCTGTTTGGAGAATTCTACTAGACCTAAGCTCAATGTTTTGCATAGGTAGAATGGGGTAAGATGTCCCCTCTTCTACACTATATGCTGGTCTTTCTGCTCTATTATTTGGGTTGGCTACAGGTTGAGCAGGTTTTTGAGTAGGTATAGGAGGCTGGTTAGAGGGTAGTTGTAGTTGTGGTGGATTTATTTGTTAGGTCCCTATATTACTATTATAGCCCCTTATTGTTATTAGTGTAACCCCCTTATTGTTATTATTGTACCCTTGTAACCCCCATTTTGTTATTATTGTGCCCTTAAATTATTATTGTTAGGTCGGCCAGGATTACATTATGGCCCCATGGACTCCTATATATAGAAAGGAGGTTTTGTAAATTGTATCATCCAAGAATTGTTCATTTATGTAATGTATTGGAGGTTTCCCCCTCGAAGTGGCTCATTTCTAAGGTGTTGATATCTCTTTTCTTCTATTTTTGGAGCTGGTTACACAACATTTGGTATCAGAGCTTTGGATTCTAGGGTTTTGCTGCTCCAAACAGGTCATTGTGGAATTTTCGCTATAACTTTTTTTCTACGAAGTTTCAGAAGCTGAAATTTTTAGGGTACGAAGTCGAAATCTTGAGGAAGAGCATCTAAAAATTTCAGAGCTTGGTTCACAATATTTGTGGATATATGATCTTTGGAAGTTAGGTCCTTTTTCAGGCTCCTAAACAGGTCATCGTGGAATTTGTGCTATAATGTTTTTTATAAGAAGGTTCAGAATCTGAAATTTTTAGGGTGCGAAGCTGAAATACTGAAGAAACTTGTTGCACAATTTTAGAGCTTGGTTCACAATATTTCTGGAGATATGATCTGTAGAAGGTAGTGCCTTTTCAGGCTCCTGAATTTCATCTCAAAGAGGTGATCGTGGGAAAAGTTCAATAAATCTCTCTCTGAGCATCGGATTGGAATGCCGTAAAAAATTTTCACAAGTAAATGGACTTTAGTTTCTTGGCTATCAATTTCAGAGGCGAAGGACAAAACAGTGACACGTGGCAAGTCGTACAATTTCACTTTACTGAACCAGTCCATAACTAGGTCATTGTGAGAGATTGGACATAACTTTGTCTTCGAGAATCCAAATCAGGTCAGACTTGTGGTATTGAAAAGAGAATTCACAGGGCTACTTCAGTGCTGAATTTTAGATATTGAAGAGCCGCAATCACAGAGATAATCCAATTTCAATATCGAGCTCCTCAAAAGCAAGAAAAAGGTGTGTATTTTTTTTTTTCCGAATTGCATAAGTCTCGTTTGAAAAATCAAATTGAATTGATTCCAAGGGCATATTGTAGAATAGATATCAGTTTTGGGTTCTAAAAAATGCCCCGTAAAAATAATTCAACACCCATTAAGCCTTCAAAAGGCTCTACTATGACTCATGAAGATGAAGAATTGCAACATGTTCTATCAAAATTACAATTGGCTGCCGTGAAGATTAAATCTATGGAGGGTGGCCATTGGATTCGGCTTATGGAGCAGTTCACAGGTGTTGATATGTCCCCTGAGAATTAGGAACGGCCACGCAAGTCTTCACGTGGTGAAAAACAGAGTTCTGTCACCGTAGGACTCTTAGGTTGACCACCGCTTAACTACCTTTGACCACGACCTTCTTTGGTGAATTTGACTGAGCTAATAGGACTCGGTCCATATCCATGTGATTTCCAACTTGCCCATGTGGCTTGATTTTCCTGAAGACACCTGCAATATAGAATTTAACAAAATGGCTGTGGAAAGTTGAAGCAGCTGCGGAAAGTGACAAGATTCCGCAGCTCAATGAGCAAAAATCTAATTCAAACAGCAGACACAAAACATAGTTAAAAACCACTTTAAATGCTCTTTTATGATTAATATGCAATGATGTTGATGACTTAGGAGGTCCAGGTAAATGGAAAAAGTCTAGAAAGGTGTATAGGAAAGATGCAAGTTTGGGACTCATCAGGCATACTGTAGAATATATATCAGTATCGGGTTCTAAAAAATGCCCCGTAAAAATAATTCAACACCCATTAAGCCTTCAGAAGGCTCTACTATGAATCATGAAGATGAAGAATTGCAACATGATCTATCAAAATTACAAGAGCAAGTGCACCAAATTTCGCTCTCGCAAAGAGCAGAAAAAAATGAAATGGAAGTTTTGAAGAAAGACGTGGAAGCGAAGATGGATGGTGTGAAGAATAATATGGATGGTTTGAAGAAAGGCGTGGAATCTAAGATATATGGCATGTAAGCTGGCATGGAATCTAAGATGGATGACATGGAAGCTAAAATGGAAAACATGAAAAATGATCTAAAAGCAGACATGGAAGTTTTGACAAAGTTGATACAAGAAATGTTTCCTAATGGTGAAAATATAGTAGAGGAAACTCATGATGAGAATAAAATAAATGTTAATCGTGATTTCATAAACTCTAATGTTGGCGGGAAGAACCACCATATTCCAAAAATGGATATGAGGAAGTTTGATGGAAAGGATCCTGTAACATGGATACTATAGATGGAGCAATATTTTGAACTCCATAATGTGAAAAACACACAAAAGGTACGCATTGCAAGTTTACATTTAGAACAAAATACATTTGTATGGTATCGATGGCTTTGCTCCCGTAAAAAAAATTGTCACTTGGTTAATTTTTACGGAGGAAATTATAGCACATTATGAGGATACAAAGAGCAACACCTTCTTTAGCCAATTGATAAATCTCAAACAAAAGGGTTTAGTGGGGGAGCACATTGAAGACTTCCAAAAATTGAATATAAGGGTAACTGATATTCCAGAGGAACACAGGATTGATCTCTTCATAGGTACTTTAAAGGATAACATCCAACATGAAGTTCAGGTTTTGGAACTTGATTCATTGGAGAAGGCATTCAGGTTGGCAAGAAAAATTGAATGTAAAATTATGGCGACAAGGAAGCCTACCACTCACTTCTATAAAGAAGGAAGTGTTACTACGCCTAGATTTCCACAACCTACAAGGTTGACACCACAAAAATTGGAAGAGAAAAGAGCAAAAGGGCTTTGCTACAGTTGTGATAGCAAATACACTAAAGGTCATAAGTGTGTTGAGAAGAAATTATTTTACATAGATTGTGAAGAGGAAGAAGAAAATGAACAAGAAGAGGATATACACCAGGAACCAGCCGTAGAAGAGGAAGAAATGAGTTTGACCATATCGTGTAATGCACTGGCAGGAATCACCACTCCTCAAACTCTCAAGATAGAAGGACATATCAAGAAGAAAAAGGTAATAGTGTTGATTGATTCAGGTAGCACCCATAATTTTATTCATTGTAAGGTAGCCAAGGAATTAATTTGTTTCCTATACCCAGCACCATAATGTCAAGTGATGGTTGCAAATGGAAGAAATATAAATTGCTATGGAAAATGCCATAATATCAAGCTAACCATGGGGGGATATGTATTGAATAGTCCAATGCTTTCCATTCCTATGGGAGGTGCTGATGTTGTACTAGGAGTACAATGGTTACAATCTTTGGGGATGGTAGATTTTAATTTTCAAGAACTTTTCTTGAAATTTTTTTCAGAAGGAAAGGAAGTCGAATTACGGGGTATTGAAGGGAAGCCAGGAAGGATAATAAGCTCTAATGTCATGACAAAGCTTCTAAAGAAAGAACAACGAGGCGTAATTGCAAAATTATGCTCACTAGAAGTTCCGACATCAAAATCATCTATTTCTGCAGATCTCCAACAAGTCTTGGACAATCATTCCAAGGTGTTTGAAACTCCCAAAGGACTCCCACCTATTCGTGATCAAGATCATGCTATTCATTTGATTCCAGAAGTGTTCCTCCAAACATAAGGCCTTATAGATATCCTTACTTCCAAAAGAGTGAAATTGAACGTATGATTGCAGAAATGTTAGAGGCAGGTATAATTCAACCTAGTCAAAGTTCTTTCTCTGCTCCTGTAGTATTGGTACACAAGAAGGATGGATCATGGCGAATGTGTCCAGAATATAGGGAGCTCAATAAGCTCACCATTAAAGATAAATTTCCCATTCCTCTGATTGATGAATTATTGGATGAATTACATGGAGCAATTTATTTTACCAAGTTGGATCTTCGTTCAGGATATCATCAAATTAGAATGAAGACTGAAGATATTCCGGAAACAACATTTCGAACTCATGAGGGTCATTATGAATTTTTGGTCATGCCTTTTGGCCTTACCAATGCACCTTCTACATTTCAAGGGTTGATGAATTCCATTTTCAAACCCTTCCTTAAAAAATTTGTGCTAGTATTTTTTGATGATATACTAATCTACAACAGGTCTTGGAAGGATCATGTTGAACATGTTGACAGGGTGCTCAAACTATTGCAGGAGAAAAAATTATATGCAAAAACATCCAAATGTTTCTTTGGAGTACAAGAGGTGAAATATCTGGGTCATATTGTATCTCACAAGGGTGTTAAGGTAGACCCTAACAAAATTAAAGCCGTTAAGGAATGGAAAGTCCCCACAACCATAAAGCAGTTGCGAGGATTTCTTGGGTTAACAGGGTATTATCCTAAGTTTGTTAAGAATTATGGGAGAATAGATGCACCTCTAACAAAATTATTGAAGAAAGATGCATTTTCATGGACTCCTGAAGCAACTAAGGCCTTTGAACACCTTAAAGAGGCAATATGCCTAGCACCGGTCTTAGATAGCTAGACTTCACAAAAACATTTATTGTGGAATGTGATGCCTCAGGAAATGGAATTGGTGTTATTTTAATGCAGGAAGGAAGACCCATTGCTTTTGAAAGTTTTCCAATCAAAGGAAAGTATTTACAGAAACCTATTTATGAGAAGGAAATGTTAGCAATATTGCATGCACTAAAGAAATGGAGAACTTACCTAATGGGAAGACACTTCAAGGTAAAAACTGATCATGATAGTCTTAAACACTTTTTGGAACAAAGACTATCTTCAGAAGAGCAGCAAAAATGGGTCACAAAGGTGTTGGGTTATGACTTTGAAATAATCTACAAAAAATGAAAGCTTAATGTTGTTGCAGATGCACTCTCAAGAAAGAATGAAGAGGTGGAAGCATTGCTTGTGCCATTTCTATTATCCAACCAGATTGGATAACTGAAGCAAGAGATGAATGGAAGAAGGACAAAGATGTATGGACACTCATTCAAAAGTTGCAGCAAGATCCTAGTACATCTGATACATTTAGTTTGAAAAATGATTCCTTATGGTACAAATATCGTTTATATATTTTTAAGAATTCCCAACTAAAACAAAAGATTATTTTGGAATTGCACACTTCTCCTTTAGGAGGACACTCAGGATTTTTAAAAACTTACCAGAGGGTGAAGAAATAATTTTTTTGGGATGGCATTAAAATTGATATTCAAAAGTTTGTGGTGGAATGTTTGGTTTGCCAGCAGAATAAAGTTGAGACAATTAAGACCCCGGGACTTCTACAACCTTTATCCATTCCAAGTCAACGTTGGGAGGAGATTTCAATGGATTTTATCACAGGTTTACCTAAGTCCGAAGGAAAGAGTGTCATCATGGTGGTAGCTGATAGACTTACCAAGTATGCACACTTTTGTGCATTATCTCATCCATTTAAAGCAAGTACAGTTGCTACTACATTTATGGATAGAATTCAAAAGCTACATGGAAGCCCAAGGGTTATTGTGAGCGACAGAGATCCCATTTTTACTGGAATTTTTTGGACAGAGTTATTTTCTTGTTTGGGTACTCAATTAGCTCATAGCTCATCTTATCATCCTCAATCTGATGGTCAAACTGAGATAGCAAATAAATGTTTGGAAGGATATCTTCGTTGTTTTGTATCTGATAAACGAACACATTGGGTCAAGTGGTTACCTCTCGCTGAATGGTGGTATAACACTTCCTTCCATACTGCAGCAAAAATGACCCCATTTATGGCACTTTATGGATATCATCCACCATCCATCACATCATCTTTAAGGGAAAATTCGAAGGTTCAAGCAGTGGAAGATCACATCGAGCATCAGCAAGAAGTTCTCCAACTCTTAAAGGATAACTTTATTCTGCTTTAAAATCGAACCAAAACAACAAAGTGAATCAACATAAGCAACGAAAGTAGTTTTGATGTGGAAAGCCCAGGTAAGCACTGGCTACAACCATACAAAAAAAATTCCCTCAAGCAAGCTAAGAAGGATAATAAATTATTTCCAAAGTACTATGGTCCTTACAAGGTGTTGCAAAAGATTGGTACTATGGCATACAAATTGGAGCTTCCTGCTTCTTCATGAGTGCATCCGATTTTCCATGTTTCCCGTACTTAAAAGAAAATTTATGGTGAAAATCTTCCAGTTTTAAACAATATTGCCCAAGGCACCAGTGAGAAGGAAAATCAAGTGGAACTTTAGTGGTCACAGAGCTTAAAGAACAAAGCGGTGGGAGGCAGTCAATTAGATGTTTCATCAGGTGGAGGCATTAGATATTGGAGGTGGTGCTGAACTGAGAGCTACCTCAGAGTTTGAGGATGTGCTTTTGGAAGGAGGATGTTGGGTCTCATGTGCCTCGTATGGTCTTATTGTTGTTAATTAGCTATGTTTGGTATTTATTGCCTTCTCACTTCTATGTTGTTATTCTAACTGCTCTCCAGTTTATTTATTCAGGCAACTAGGACCATTGCTCAGCTCTGAGTTCATGCTTAGGTCTATGTATATGAGCAGTTTGCCAGTGGTTATCATCAGGCATTTTCAGCTATGTCTTGCATGTGTTCGAGTTTGTGCTAAGTGGCTTATTTATAAGGCGTTGATATCTCTTTTCTTCTATTTTTGGAGTTGGTTACACAACAAGATTATAAGGCGTTGATATCTCTTTTCTTCTATTTTTGGAGTTGGTTACACAACAAGACTCCACTAGGGATTACATTCTTGTAATTCCTAGTTTGGGTTGTTTCTCTCTCGATCTGGGTTTCTTGTTTGGTTTATTGAATTTTCCAACAACTTTGATTTATTTGCAATCTGGGCAGAAAGTCTGATCTTCTGGATCATACTTATTTTTTTCTTTGCAGGCTTTTCTATACGTGTTTTA
This sequence comes from Pinus albicaulis, assembly GCA_034641835.2. NCBI lineage: Eukaryota > Viridiplantae > Streptophyta > Pinopsida > Pinales > Pinaceae > Pinus > Pinus albicaulis. The sequence continues at coordinate 63,939 of JAXQQM020076194.1, forward strand.
TAGTTCACATAGTTGCGTACACATACACTTTTTTCCAAAGAAACACACGTATACACGTGTTTCCTTGAGTACAATTGCGTATATGTGCAGGTCTGTCACTTCCAAGCTGCGTATGTTTAGTTTTAAATGAATTTTGTAGATTCCGAGTCCAGTAAAGGGTTTTTCCTGATTTTTATTACTTTTGTTTAGTCATTGATGGTCTAGGAAAGTCTTGCTTCTTGAATTTTTTCAGATGCCTATCTCTCTTGGTGGGAAAACCTAGTAAACATAGGGTTTGGTCTTTTGGTGAAGTGTTATTTTTGCGTTTGGGTTCAACTCTTCTTGCTGAATTTATTAGCTGTTATGATAATTTGGAACAGAGAATTGGTATTGATTTTATTATACCCAACCTTTACATTGATTCACCTTTGTTTTCTTGAAATTTGGTCTTGTTAGTTTTTTCTTGGTTTTTGAGAAAAGTGTTTACAATCTTGAAAAGTTTTCTTGATCTTCTTGAAGTTTTCTTGCTTGTTGGAGTTTTTTATACTGTTGTTCATATCAATTTGTTTGAGTTTGTAACCTCTTTCTATTTTTAAGTTTTGTCATGTTAATGATTTATATGGCTTATGGAATTTGAGGTTCTTTATGCTTGAATTTGTGATCTTGAAGTCTTTTGGTAGTTTTTGTTTTCTCAAGAAATCTTTGTGTCCTTAAAAAGAAAAAATATAAAAACATGTTTTGGTTTTGTTTTTGGTCTTCCTATCATCTTTGAGCAAGTATAAAATATTTTCTTTTGGTTGAATTTTCTTAATTTTTGGCAAAGTTCTTGTTTGAATTTGTTCCTCCTTTTGTCAAGTTTTTGCCTCTTGATATTTGTTGAGAAAAACCTTTGCTTGTTTTTAGAGTAATCCTAAAATATTGCATTAGGAATTTGTAGTTTGCATTAGAATAGTTGAAATATAAGAATTTTAGTATTTTCATATATTTTGAATGTGTGAGCGTGTATTTGGAAAAAGAAAAGATTTTTTTTCTTTCATTAGTTTGTTCATAGTACCCTTTGTAGAAATCTCTTTTTTCGAAGAAAAGGTTGCATCTAGATGTAGCCAGGTTTCTATTGGTTTCTTCTTGCTTCCAATAACACCATAAGTAGCACTTCCATATTACCCTTGACTTAAGAACAACCATTAAAATCAAGTGCTAAAACCAAAATGACCTAGAATATTTTTGATTTGTCATTATATACATCAACTAGTATAGGTCATTAGGGACTTGTAATACATGTGTGGAGAGTTAAATCTCCAAGGTCGTTCTGAATTTAAACATAGAGGTTGATTAAAAGAGTGAAATCCAATGTCGTTAATTTGTTTGAGAAATATCTCCCCCCATTATCGGGAGGTGTGTCGGGCCTCCTGCCATTTAGGCGAAGAGGAAATCATGCAACCGCCGTTGTAGGATCTTACTTTATTGGGGAAACTTTTCTTGGGACCCTGCCTCAAAAAGATACACCTTTCACGACGCTGCAAGGGTCACCAATCACTACCCCTTTTGGTAGCCCTCATATCACTTCTCCAAATAGCCCTAGGAGCACCCAACATGGTAGTCTTCCTTCGACCTCCCCACAAAAGACTCATTTGCATATAGTAGTCCAAAATCGTTTCAAGATGGCGGATAACTCACAAATACATTTTTTAGCGTCTTTGAATATACCAGATCTAAGTAAGCTAATGAATGACCCAATTTCACATGGGCTTAATTGGCTAGCCATGCCCACTAAGCTCCCTTCATACATTCCTAAATTTTAAGGAAAGCAAGGTGAATACCCAGGGAACCATGTAATGAATTTTCAACTATTTTGTTCGTAGAAAAATATTATAGAAGATACCATTCGATTCCAACTATTTAAACATACCCTTACAGGGCTTGCAGTGAAATGTTATGTTGACCAGCCTTTTGCGTCACATTGAACCTTCAATGCCCTAGCTACAACGTTCCTCATGTTATTATAGCTCTTGATTCGTCACAACTCAGGAATGAAATTCCTCCCTCATTTCAAAAAAACACCCTCCATCCACATATCAGACCATATCCATGGAAGAAACATCGTAACTTCTGAAAAGACAATTTTGACGATAGAGTTCTATTGGACTTGTTTTTGATATATCTCACATTGGAAATTTCAAAATATATGGCAACGTCAACCCCGAGTAATGAGGAAGAAGACATCAGTAAAGTCCAATAACTTGAGATCATATACACCCAGTCTGGATATATCTACCATATCCTTCCAAATGACCCATGCCTGCAAACTTATAGAGAGATAACAAGTGCATCAAAGACTTATAATGGATTGATAGGGTACTTAACCCAAACTCAACTTAACAACAGTTACCAGTATCTTGCATATTCTTTGGCTAGTCAAACATTCGATCCGACTCATAATGTATCACACCCAGGATAGTACCCTAGTAAGCTTGTACCATTATAAAATGAAACTAACAAGGTTAACCATTATCATCCCCCATAGGGAGGACCATACCCTCCCCCTCAAGGAAATAAATACTCGTCTAGGAACACTGACGTAAGAGAGTCATCACAGAATGCATAAACCAATCAAGGACAAGGAAAAAAATGCTCTCCTTTCCCCGCACAATGAAAAAATATACCACCTACGTAAAATAACACAGGGTTTAATTTAGTGCAAGCCTCCAAAACTCAACAACAATTGTCATATGACCATGAGAATAATAAAAATCCTCCAATCGTTGCTAAGAAAAAACCAAAGAGAAAACCAAAGGGATACCTTAGACAGGGGAGGGAAACAATCAACAATTCTCATGATGAATATAAGCTGGGGGCAACCCCAACCGAAATCAGAACCAGGAACCAACCAAAAACTCTCAAAGGTAAATCAAGAAGACCAATCTAAGGACCAATCATTCTTGTGCCATTTGTGGAGCGTATGGTCATTACAACCACCACTGTCTTGAGCTCTGTGAGTTGAAAATAATCCAGGGAAACAAGGGACAATGGGGGAAAAACCAATAACTAGCAAGAATGTAGGAACCTTTCCCCCATCAAGGAGTGGTTAATACTAAAAAACATAAACCACTCGAGAAAAACAATTCCAAAGGGAACACTCAAAATAATTCTCATCGCGATATATACATGGCAGGAGAATACATTCTCCTGCAAACACGAAACATAACTTATGAAGCTCCCCTAAAAACCAAACCAATGACCTCGAGCATAAGCACACCCATAGCACCATTGACCATTTCTAGGGTACCTATCGAACCTATTCCAAAAATGGTAAAAGGTCCCATGAGATGCAGAAGACATAATTCAAAGGCGGCTCATAGCTATAACATAGTGGATGACTTGGCTTAGTCTCCCTCAACTATGTCAGTAGTAGAAGTCCGGTAATCCTTCCCAACCTAACGGAAAGCCTTACTTTTTGCATTAGGCGCAATTGACCCTTCCAATTCCTGCTTAATGGTATTTGATCTAGATAAAGAGAGCCCATGACTCCCTTCTCTAGTCACCTTTCAAATCCCAATTTCAATCCTGAAAATAACCATTCATCATTGCATCGTGGATGAAGGAGAATCCACATGTATCTTGTCAAATACAGTTCTTTATAATTTAGGATCACCAGAACTAAAACCATTTGATATCATTCTTAGATCTTATGATGGGTGCCCATTCGATCCTGTAGGTCTTTTTCCAGACATACTAGTACATCTCTCCAACAACAATATGCTCATTGACATTGACGTCCTGGATGAATACTTGGACTATAAATCCTTCTTGGATAGATTTATATGTACACAATGACTGCAGTAACATCCTTTGTATTCAGAGTAATGATGTTCCCTGACGACAGGAAAATCGTTACTATATACCAGCTCACGTATTATGAGAAGAAGCTTGTAACCACCTTTGATGGCGTGCTACCATATGTAGAATCATATGCTGAGTTGGTCACAACATATATGGAGTTTTCTCGCGTTCAATTCAAACCATCCACTCTCCTAGGAACATACCCTAGAGAACATCCTATGTTACCAGGAGACCCTACAATAACTACAGGAGCTGCGGTGTGCATGATGAGTTCATCAAACAATGAACCAAGTCTGGAACCAGAGCCCAACACCATAGATGTCACCACTACTGATCAAAATTTCTTCCATATTCCATCACCTTAACCCCCTTCTTATATCCCTCGTCTAGTTTTATATCACAAAAAGTCATGACAACCCTTACATTACCAACCATGACTCTCACGATGTTAGTCTAGTATTTGGCCCAACTCGCCATGTTCAGAAACCCAGGTATCTCCTCTACAGGTATAATCCCTATCGCCTCTAAGGAGGCCATCATAACTCAGGAAACACCCATAGCGACACTAGTCATCGCCACAAAAAAATGAGAATAAAAAAGTGAAGAAGGTCGACACTCCTAGAGTTACTAGGACATCTCCACCTTGCACAGTGTGAAATATAGTTGGCCATCCTACCTGTTATCACCCTAGTAATTTCTTAAAGTTGTGGGCTTTTGGTTTTTAGTTTAAGAAAACTAGGGGTAACCACAAACCTACTTTGGAAATTTAGGATCTAGCCTTCCTAAATTTCAGAGAGGACTCTCTCTTTATGATTTAACTTTTTTTTGATTTTATGTTTCAGGCTAGTTATGATAGTTCAATTTGGTTTTGTTTTAAGATGTTTGGTGGGTAAAAATCACTTAAAGGTAAATTAGGGAGAAATCTACTTGACCATTGGGCTAATGGAATCTAAGTCTAGATAGCAGTACTAGAAGGTGAGGCGAAAAAGGATGCAAATGTATTCAGGGCAAGATAGATAACCCTCAAAGCTTTGGGTAAAAAGTTTTTGATGAAATGGTGTAGTTGGGATAAAGGGCAATGAAGGATCCTTTGATCTAGACAATAGAGGAAGGAGGCAGAAGTCAAACGGGAGTAGGAGTAGTTAAGAATTCCTAACACTGGAAATCAGTTGAAAACATTTAAATGGTAACTTAGTTAATACAGGGAGCCATAAGCTAGTCCTGAGGTAATATTCCTAGTTACTCATTAAGAAAGAACAAACACATAATGAAATGAATGGAACTTCAGAAAATAAACAATGACAAGATAGATGCACTTTACTCTTTAACTTATCACGAGAATCCTGAATTATGAAGTCCAATTAGCTTTTTCTAGTCTGCTACTTTCAAAATCAACACATGTAGGCCTCCAATGTATTAGCAAAAATCTATAGTAATCTTAGCAATTTTATTCCACACTAAACACTTCAAAGATTGAAGTATTTATACAAAATATTGTTTACAAAATATCCTAGAGAGATCTAGGAATAACTCTAGGAAATATAAAATATCTTTACATATAAAGAGGGACAACTGCTTAACAGTTTAGCAAGCTATCCTCTTATCCAAAAAATATAGAACAACTTAAACTAATCAAGGAGCCTTTACTGGCTAGCTGTCCTGCTTGTTGGCAAATTGGAAAATATCTTTATTGGAGTTGTTTTGACTGACACTCTTCCTCCTGATACACTTTCACGCTGTACTTTTATCCTGATACACTTTGAATCTGTTTATTTACTCTTTTATTGCTGTAAAAAGAAAACTGTCAGCAGTAAAAAAAATCAGTTGACTGTTTCTAAAGTAGTTTTCTTCACTGTTCTGCCCTTTTACTGCTACATTAAATCTGTAAAAGCCTGCTATTGTTCCGCATTTGGTATTTTTACACTTTTGAGTTTCGTTAATTTTTCATCAGCATCTATGTATTTGGAAAAATTAGGCTTAAAAACAAACAGATGTTGGATCTCATTTTGAAGAAAAAACAAGTCTTCAGTATATTGGAGAATGACCTTTCCCGTGGGAGAGCCCTGTGGCAGTGGCTTGTTATATGTTCTTTAGCATGATCCCTTGTCTTCTTGTCATAATCTCTTTGGGCCATTAGTTTGTCATTGCAGACATGAATATTTGGAAGACCAGTTTGTCTCGGCATAATGTATTTTGCTAAAAACTTGGTTATAGAAATATTCATGGCATCACATTTTTCCTTCAAATTTTTCATCAAATTTTTCTTTGGGAGAGCCTTCTTGATCTGCAAAATAGTCTTTGTCCTATCCTATATCTTTAATTCTCCTAGCCATGTTCTGTTTTTACTGTTCAAGAAAGTGATTAGCTTTAATGCTTGTGCTGGTTTATCTGCTAACTCTTCTGTTGTCTTTTGGATTTCCACTTGTGATGCTAGAAGTAAATCTCTCTGTTCATAAATAATTTGAATTGAAGGCCATTGAAGATGAATGACATCAATTATATTTGTCCAAAGGTAATTTATTATGTAAGAAATTTGTGCAGTGAAACTCAAGTCTTTGTGAAGGCTTTTGATTTGATCTTCAGGTCTTTTGGTCCTTTGCTCATAACTGTTAGCATTGATTAATGTTGCTTTTGTTGGAGACTTCCATATTTTGAATTATCTTTTTCAAACTGTTAATTTGATTGTTTTTTAGTGATAATTCCTCCATATCTTTTACTATCTGCCTTGCATCATCTGTGTGCTGTACCTGTGTGGTTGAAGAATATGTTGCTGATGTTGTGGCTGATTGTACTGGCACTGCAGTTGCCAATAACTCTTTTGGTGCCAATTTTTCTCCCAAAGTGGATGCCACATCTGTAGTAATTACTCGTATGATTGAGGGGATAATTGGAGCTTCAACTTCTTTGACAATTTCCTTTTCTTTCATAAGTTGATCTAATTGTGTTTCCATTTCTTTGATTTGGGAAGTTAGTTTGATAATCAACTGCATCATGTCTTCTTTTTCTGCCTGTTCTTGAAGAATTTCTTTAGTTTGAGGGTGCTCACTTTGAGGAAGCTTCAGCTGTTTCCTCAAAGCTGCAATGTCTTCATTTTTCTTTTTAATCAATATTTCTGCTGCTGGAATATCTAAAGGATCAACTCCTACCTATAAAACTAAGTATTCTAAGGCTTTTATCCTTAAATATTTTGCATGCAAAGAGCCTTTATCAAGTTTCATTTGGTCTTGCATTTTGATAATGGTATTTTGCAACTTAGTGGCACTCATAGCCTTTGTTACCATAGTTGAATATAGCATCTAAGAACTATGTCTGTGGAATTCTATTTGATCCACTTCATGCACATTTTCAGTATCTACTTCAAATTCAACCTTTTTGTAATCAGCCACTGTCTTAGGTGTTGAAGTAGTTGGTTGCAGATATGACATGATCATTTTATTTGTGAAGTAATCAAATGATGTAAGTAACCTGTTCTGATTTTGTGGCTTCTGTTTGAGAAATTGAGAATAAATATCACTTTTGATTTCTTCATTCTTTTGTTTGATCTGCTTATATCTTATTTTGATGTCAAGGTCTTTTTCCTTAATTGTTTGTGAGGAAGAAGCCTCCATAATTTTCTGTCTTTCAATCATTTGAGTATCCTATTCACCTGTTGTTTGATTTTTCTGTATGTCTGCAAGAGTTTCATTTATTATTTCTGTAGTATCATCATTATTTACCTCAGGCTCATTGGTATCTTCAACATCAATAACTTTTTCTTTCCCTATGGAACTGAATTTGAGCCTTTTGTTGTAGATGAGCTTGAATTTAGTCTCTGTAGTAGTCTCTGCTGTGTAGGCTCCCTCATCCCTGCTTCTTTTGTTTGAAGATTCTGGCTGTTTTGAAGCTATCATGGCAAGTGTGGTATCCATCTTTTGAGTTGGCTCTACATTGATGACTGTATCTATCAATGTATTTTCTACCCATTTTTTCTGATTTGCAAAATTTTCAATATCAGGCTTGGGTTCATGTATGAAAGGAGGTAGCTTACATTTAATCCTTATACTGCTGAGAAGACCTTGAGGGTCATAATTCCAAGGGAAACTTTTCTGAAATTTTAGCTCTAACAATCTTTTGTCTATCTCTTTATCAACTTCTCTGTCATTTACAATGAAAGGACTAATATGATTTTTCAACTTGAACTGTGTCTTCTTTTTGGAATCCATGAAGTTAATGGCATCAGAATTCAAAATTTGCCTTAAATATTCTAATGCAAAGACTCTGATAGTCAAATACTTGGGAAATTTGTAAGGCAATAAATTGGACCCAAAAATCCTCAATTCTGTATGCTGTTTATACAAATACCAATCTCCCATCTTGCACTGTTCTGATAACTGTAAGATTCTCTTGATGTCCTCATTTATCCTAAGCTAATATGCTTTGTACAGTAAACTCATAGCTAGTTGTATGAACAAATCTGAAAATTCTGAATAATTGAACTCATTTTCTTCTTTTCTCAACAAAGATGTCCAATAGATAATGGATAAAGGTTTACCCTCTACATCCATTTTTTGCAATGTTATTGGAAAATGATCAGCTTGTGAAAACAAAAACAAGTCGAATAAGTAGGAAGAGTATCTGATTACCCCTTTAGTGGGCAACTTGGTCAACTGATGATGGATAGAATCAGCTATAAATCTGGCATAGCTGTCAAAAATCATGGCAGGAGGTTGACCTAGAGATAGAGTAGATAAAAAACCAAGGATGGATTCATCAGTGAAGTAACCTAGTATGAAAGATGACATTGAAATCACATGCCTAGAACCCTTAGGAAACTTGGAAGTGGAGTAAGGAGGATTTAGTTTAGGAATATCCACATGACTAAGCATAAAATTCTGGAAAATCATAAACCTCTTAGGGAAATCCAATCCCAAATATAACTGAGTTAATGCTTCAATGGATAGGGGGACTACCCTAGGGTCAAACTGTAGTTGTAACATTTCATTTATAGACTATGTAGTGAAAGAAAATAGAATCTCCCTATCAGCATTTACAATTTCTCTTTGGTTTGGAACATAGTAATTTTGACACAATCTTATCAGGTATTGACCAGGGTGTGTTACTGGGATTACATATTTGGGTAAATTTGTCTCCCAGATAGGCATGCCATCTTTATCTAGGAACTTTTCATAACACCAATTGTGAACTTCTAATAGGTTTAATTCTACCACATGGTCCACAGTTTTATAATCCACATCAGTCAAGGGGATTATTTCTTCAATAGTTACTAGTGGTTGAAAGGGATTGACAGACTCAGTAGTTTTTGCAGTGAGTGCAGGGGTGGATTTTAGGGTTTTTTCTACTTCAGACTTTGAGGTTTGGATCCTCCAGGTTTAACAAGCCTAGAGCCTCTAGCTTTAGGTGTCATTTGTTTCTTGGTTATTTTTTTTAAATAACTAAAGCAAGATTAAACAATTTGTAGTAGTTGGATTTGTTGAAACAGAAGGAATTTGAGCAATTTTTTGGCAAAGATAGCTTCAGTGATTATTTTAATTCTCAATCGGGAATCTGGGACACATGCAATAGGTTTAAGACAGAAAACATAGGCTTTCTGAATGACTAGGACTGCAAAAGAGACTTTTTAGGTTTTCTGTATGTTTTAAAACCTTTTCGATCAGTGGAATTGCTTTTTCAGGGATCTTTAGCTGAAGAATTGGGTTTTAAAAAGAGGTTTTTATGAATACAGTGAATTCTGGAGAAAATTTGCGAGGGTTTGCCTAAGTTTTGATCATTTTTGGGCAGATTAAATAAATAAATTTCTCTTTGAGAAGCTTAATTCGTTCACAGAAGGCTTAAACTTTTGAGATTGCGAGCTAGATTGGGAAAAATACCTTAATTGCAGGTATTTTTGATAGTCAGAAAGGTTTATGCAAATATCTTTGGTTGATTCTGAGCTTGGTCTGGCTTACTAGTGCCTCAAATGGCTTACCGAGTCTTCAAATGAGAAATCAGTGGTGAAATCCGGGTTTTGAATGAAAATTTGGTAAATAGGGTCTTGAAAGGGCTAAATACAATTAGGCAGAGCTTTTTTCATAGTTCGGAATGTGGGAATGGCATTGAAAAAATAGTATAGTAAAGGTTTTAAACCTTTGTTATAAATATTCATTGTAATAAATGCCATTCATATCAAAAAGCGGGATGGTTTCTGTTTTTGAATGCGAAAACAAGAAATGGTTTTTGCGTTGGTAATATGATGTAAGCTGATTTTCTTCAAATGAACGCGATGCAATGAAATTGCGACACATCATGAGGGGCGGATTGACAAAAAATGCCAAGTTCACACTCATTTGAGTTTTGGACCATCGTTTGGTTTATGAGCGTGAAATGCATCGTGAGTCATTGGATCTGGAGCACGGGAGCGAAGGGTTGAGATTAATTGCAAAGCTGCGATTGAAATGTTGGTGGGACCGAGGTACTTTATTATGCGTTGGGTGATGGGTTATATAATAAAACTTTTATGTACTTGCATTTTAACCAAAGTTTTATTTATATATATATAAGCGGGTTAATACATGATTTTGAAAGGGTTTAAAGGGCGATGTTATATATGTAAACAAAGTTCATATATATGTCGCATGAGGCGGATTTATGAAGTTAACTGGGTTTAACTTCCGAAATATTTTTATATTTTTATTATATAGTTTATTAAACCATGGGGGCTTAATAACTACAGGGGGCGGGGTATTTAGTTAAAGGTAGTTTTAGACCAAAGGGGTATAATTTGGGATTTTATTTCAACACGTGGATAAGAATTTTGGCCTAAAATATTATAATAGTGGGTTTAAAGGGTATTAATATAAGAGGGAACTATATTAATAGAAAAAGGTTATTTTAGGGATTTAATATATAAATTAGAAGTTAATATGACAAGGGACAATGTAATACATCAAAAATACAATTATATGACTAAGTAAAGTGAAAATATTAGAGCAAAGCTTTTATCATTTATAATTTCACCACTTTGAACTTAGGATATAAAGTTTTTGAGGGTTTTTATGCTATGTATGATTGAAGGGAGTTACTCAAATGGGGAATTTCATATTTCATTAAGCATAAAAGGTGCTTACTTATGAAATTGAATATTAATAAGTGTATGAAGGGTAAGTGATGATAATTAGGGATTTAATATAGGAATTCAACACTCTTAACTTATCAGCCATTGAGCCTTTGGTCCGGTCCCAATAGAAGTCAAAGAAATGCTCTGAGCCTCTTTGACTGAAAGTCTAGAATGAAGAATAACTATAAGGAGGGGAAATTAGTGATTTTTTTCTAGGTGATGAATATTTATATGCTTTTCCCACTTCTTTCTACCTACCCAACTTTAATCTAACATTTTTTCTTTCATTTTGCAGGTGCATTTGAGCTAGCAACCTTGAAAATTTATTATTTTAAAAGCATAAAAAACTATCTAAATATACCTTATATCATCCGAGGGCTCAGATTAAACTGATGAGCTCCTCTTTATTCTCTACCTATCTACTAATTAGTTAGGATTAAACTGTCTGACTAATCTTTATTCACTATTCTACAATAATAAAATTGAAATCATGATAAGTCAAGTTTAAGAAGTTTAACTCATCATGGATTATGAAATTTATTGACACTCTGCCATAATCATCAGTAACAAAGTAAAAAGTAGTGGCATTTGGATTTGCACACTTTCATGTTTTATTTATTTTTCTTTTGGGGTATTGTTGAAGCCTCGAAAATGGCTGCTTCAAACATTGGTGGGATAACCACCTGGTCGGGACCTTAATACAACTCCTTTTCCGTTTGATGTGGTGGCTCCGACTGAATTGATAGGGCCAGTTTCCTAATAAGTTAAATGGGTTTGTAATGGAATTATTGGATGAATCGAAAATGAGACTAAATGACTAAAATAAACTATCTAATCTAATCTATAACTGATAAATAATTCTAAAACTAACTTGGGTATCAAATATGAAAACAACTTAAAGATTGTTTCAATCAAATCTATAACCATGAAAATGTATTATAATTTAACTGACATATGAATTATCAAATAATGATAACTTTGTTTAAGAAATTAAACAGAGTTATAATAGCATATTATACTCATCATTTTATATATCATTCACATATACTGAAAGAGATGAATATTTCTACACACTCAGAAATGATATGTATAAAGAAATATTGTAAAACAAGTACATATAAATGATAGCAAATTTTAAAGAGAATATCTCATAACATAAGAAAATTAACAGTGAATAGATAAAAATACCATATCCATCTTGATACTTTCCGATGCAATTCGATATCCAAATCCAGCAACTTCAATGTAAAACAGACTCCAAGATACATAAATGCAATTCTTAAAGGCAATTTTCCATAGAACCATCGGATGTGATCCTTTATAAAAATATAAGAGTCAATGGAGTACAGAAATGTAATCTCCAAGTCAAAATATTACAAATTCAGGACCCCTTTCTAAATGCATGAAAGGGGTTTAAATAGGTACTTAATAAAACAAAATAACTAAAACTATTCCTACAATCTATCTAATCAGAAATCTAGAAACATAATTGAAATCTTGAAGAGAAACTGATTCATTGATTATCTCCTTGGTTTAATGTGCCCAGATGGCAGATTTTGAGCATATCTTTCACTTCTGTTGGATGACTTAACCTTGAATGTAGCTGTTCAGTATACGTAGCATCGGAGAATTCAGGAAGGATACACTGAATGGCATTTGAAAGGAATTTGATAGCCATTTGTTGACTGTGTGGCTTGATCAGATAATTCCACATAATATCCCATGAAATTACTTGAAGCTTGCTAATCTGTTGATTTTTATTGATTATCTCTTCTTTCCACCTGGAATCATCTTCTTTTACTTTCGGTAATTTGCTTGGGTTACAATCTGAGATCAAATTAATGGCATACAAGCTATTATTAACCGGTTGTGTAATATTATTCATCATACTTTTAGCTCTTGACATGGCTCTTTCTGATTTCAGAAACTGTTGTTCCATTCTGAAAATAAAATTTCCTTGTGTTTCTCCTCAATTTTGGGAAGACTAGCTTTTCTTCCCTTCTCTGTATCTTGCCATGAAAGGAAATTAGAAATTTTATCATTAGCATCATCAATTTCTTGCCTGAGAGTGACTGCTTCATCTATCAAAGATGATGTTATTTCGCACAAAGGCTCAAATTGTGTCAATTTCATAAAAAATTCATTCAACTGCTGAGATCGCAGTTTGTTTTTTTCAAGGGCTTAATTTTGAATTGCTCTAATTTAGGATAATCCTTGAACTTGTCCAATGCTGATCGGAATATTTTCTCTTGTTCAATCTTTGTATTTTCCTCACTTTTCAGAAGATTTTGTATCTTTTCTACCTGTTGACTCAACTGCTGATGTTTGTTCAAGGCTTATTCATCAATCTTCTTATTTTCAATGCTAAGCTGCTCTTCTAGCTGTTTAGATCTGAGCTCCTGATCTTGCAATTGTTTTTCCAACTTAACAAGATTTTGCTGATGCTCTATGGCCTGTTCTTCCAACATAGCTATCTGTAAGTCTTTTTGTTTCATCAACTGGGAGACTTTAGAAGCTTTGTATATAGTTGCAGCACTATAGGCACCTGCATATTGAGATAATTTAATGAGATCCTTAGATGGATTCACCTCAGCATTTTTATAAACAATATTCATAAACTCCATTTGTGATGTTGAAAGTGTATCCTGATCAGTTCTTCTCCGTTTCCTCTGCTTTCTCACAACAGCCCTATGTTTGGGTTGTAGAATATGTCTAGAGGGGGAATTTCCTCTACTTTCAACATAATTTCACCTGTAGGATTTTTGCGAATGACTTCCATATCCTGATCTTCCAGATCTTTAACTTGGGGATTATTTTGCAATCTTATTTGTTGGGTAAATTGATTATATTGGCTCAAAAAATGGGAAGATGGGCCAGGTGGATATTGGTGGTCACCCGCCTATTCCACTTGGGGCTCCACCATTGTCTCTTTCAGTTTTTCATTTTCGGCATAGTTTACTATTTTTAGCATTTTTTCGGGTCCTGAACTTCCGGAGCCATTTTGAGGCCCTAAACGACGTTTTTTTTGGGAAAACGGAGAGCAACATGGGTTCCATGGACCGATGTTGCTCATTCCAAATTTGTATTCCTCATATAGATCTTTCTAACGAGGTATGGTACGCGTCAAACAGAGATCGTATGCCAAAGTTATGCCCCTGGGAAGTTGAAACACCAATTTACCCAAACGGGGCCCATAGTTTTGGCACTTCATCTCCTAGGGTTAGGGTTTTGGCCGTTTAGGATTTCCTATTGTTTCTAAATAATAAATAGGCCCTCGAGCCTCATTGTAACTCAGTTCAGAGGCCTGTAGCTGCCACATCTCTTCTCAGAGATAGCTACCAGCGCCCTAGCTAGTTTTATTTCCATTATGTCTGTAAGCAAATTTCAGTTCTTTGATATTAATGAAATGAAGTGTTATTTCCACTGCATCTCTGTATTTATGGTTATATGTTTATTCTTTTTCTTTCCTGCATAAATCTGGATCAGTTGTATCAGAGCGGGTCTGCTTTTTCTCGATCCTTCTTTGCATGTCGCCAACGAGGTCGGGGTATAAGGAGCTAGGGCTCGATCCGGTGGAACCTTTGCAAGATCAACCTCGCAAACCTCGACGGATGCCCATGGGGGACGAAAAGAAAGATGAGGGAGTAGGAGATCCTATCAAAATATTGTTCGAGGAGGCCCTCGAAAAAAAAAGGAACGTGATGATGGATAACTTTGCTCAGATCCTTCAACGGCTGCCCACCAGCGGCGCATCTGCATCCAGCAGCCACTCTGGAGGTGCGACTCCTTTTAAGGTACAAGCAAATTTTGACATTCCCATATTTGAGGGTCAAATGGACGCAGATGTCATAGATAGATGGTTGAATCTATTAGAAGGATATTTCTCCGTTCATGACTTTTCAGACCGGGAGAAGATTATTGCACTCAAAGCTACCCCCCATGTTAAGGACTCGGGTGGGAAACCTACCGTGAGAAATTGGACCGTATGTAACCCTCTCCCTGCTTCACCGTACCAACTTGGAATTCTTTCCAGACGCCCTCAAGGAAAATGCATCATCCCGCGGGAGCTATGAGGACAAGTACATACAATGGACCACGCCGCGACAACAAAGGGATCAAGATGTGCTTGAATTTCATCGAACTGCTCCATACCCCCGCGCACAAAGTTGGGTATCAAAGATTCAGAGAACATCCGGTGCTAAAGTATCACGTACTGCCGTATCGACATTCAGAGGAAATGGAGTTCCTCGACATCTCTCATTGGCATTAAAGATACCTAAGATGTCGCCAAGATTGAGCATAAATTCAAGAAGAAGAAGCGCACTTTGGATCTGCAAATAAAAAGCAAGGGAAAGGTGCTTCCAAACCGCAGAACAAAGGACGTAGCCAAGGCATGGCAAATGCAAAGACAACCTGTCGAAGCCACAAGTAAAGAACAACACCACAAAGCCAAAGAAGGACACATGAAAGTGGTGTGAGTTCCATAAGAGCTCCACTCACAACACAAGTGAGTGTCGGGCCAAGCAGTCGCTAGTGGCCGAGATGCGGGCTTCTGAGTTAGATGCATGCTCCGACTCTGAATCAGAACCTGACAAGTGGAGTGACAAAGGGAAACAGATTATTGATGTGGAGCCCAATGCTACTGTTGCCACTACGAAGATCCAGAAGGAGGAGCTGGAAGATCCAGAGGAGGAGGAACGTCTCTTCCACTCCTAGATGTGGGTAAAGGGCTCCCTAGTACAGTTCATTGTCGACAATGGGAGCCAAAAGAACCTCATTTCAGCAGACGCCGTGAAGCGGTTGGGCTTGCCAACCACAGCTCACCCACGTCCATACACCAGCGGGTGGCTTCACCAAGGACGAGATCTCCGTGTCAGCCAGCAGTGCCGCCTTCCCTATAGCATCAAGCCCTTCATGGATGAGGTATTATGTGACGTTGCTCCTATTGATGTTTCTGATGTATTATTAGGACAACCATACTTATGGAAGCGTCATGCTGTGTATGAGTCTCGACCTCGTGCTATTATTGTTACTTTGGGAAATAAGTTGTACAAGATACTAGAGGTACCACCTCCTGCCGCTATCTTGTTGGTTACTGCAAAACAATGCAGTAAGATCATTTCCCAAACCAGGAAATTCGTTTTCCCGATGATCCGCCCCCAGGGCAAGAAGAAGATTATGTCCACGACCTCCAGACAGGGCTCCTCTGCATGAAAACAACAAAGGGATAAGGTTTTGGAGGAGTACGGGGAAATATTCACCTCACCCACAGGGGTTTCTCTCATCGTCAGGTCAAGCACTCGACCCCGTGCGCCGCTGCCCAATGGACCGATCTATCTGCTCTCCGTTCGGAGAATGATGAAATCAAGAGTGCGTATCTGTAGCCGTTGCGTAAAGGTCACATCAGACCAAGTTCATCGCCCTGTGGGAGCCTGATCATGTTGGTACAGAAGAAGGATGGGACGTGGAGACTCTGTATTGACTATCAGGCGCTGAACAAGATCACTGTCCAGAATAGGTACCCAATCCCATGGATTGATGACCTTTTGGACCAAATCAAAGGTGAAAAATATTTCAGCAAGATCGACCTGAAGTCTGGGTATCACCAGGTACCAATTGAACCCTCTGATGTGTGGAAGGCTGCCTTCAAACCCAAGGAAGGCCTTTTCGAATGGCTGGTCATGCCTTTCAGGTTGTCAAATGCTCCCGCAACCTTCATGAGGATGATGGATGACATCTTTCGGCCATTCACCAACTCATTTGTAGTGGTGTACTTGGATTCCATTCTAATCTTCAGCCAGACTTGGCAAGAGCACCTTCACCATATCCGACAAGTCCTCCAAACATTGCAACAACACAAGTTGTGTGCCAATTTGGAGAAGTGCACTTTTGGCATGATCCAGGTTCAATATCTGGGATAAATTATTGATGAAAAGGGGTGCATGTGGATCCAACCAAGATCCAATTCATTTGGGATTGGCCAGCCCCAACCACTATAACAGAGCTTCACATCTTTCCGGGTCTTGCTAATTTCTACCGCAGGTTCGTGTTGGGATTCTCTCATATCACTTGGCCCTTGAGTCAAGTCACCAAGGGAGGAGCGAAAGCAAAATTCTTTTGGTCGGAATCTCCACAGAAGGTGTTCATAGAATTGAAAAATCGCCTCTATTCTGCCCCAGTGCTCACATTACCAGACTTGCAACAACCATTTGATATCGAGACAAATGCCTCTGACTATGCTATTGGGGCAGTTCATACTCATCAGGGGTATCCAGTGACATATCACAATGAGACATGTCTGACACAGTTCAAAATTATCCCACTTATGACAAAGAAATGTATTCCATTGTGCAGGCTTGTCGAAAATGGAAGCATTACATTTTGGGGAAGGAGACAATCATCCACATAGATCACCGAACCTTGCAGTTCATATAGACACAAGGGAAGTTGCAGAATGATTTCCATCAGAATTGGTCCACATACTTGCAACAGTTCCATTTTGAACATCAAGTACAATAAGGGAAGCACCAATAATGTTGCACGCTTCTCACTGACCACCGATCACTGGTCACCACCGTGCTCAACTCTTGTGGGCACGAGACCTCCGATTGGCCGCTTCTCTATGAGAGTGACCCAGAATTCGGCCACACTTACAAGGCACTCTTGGGGGGCACGCAAGTTCCAAATTCTCACCTCCAAGATGCAATTTTATGTCACCTGGGACACCTTTGTGTTCCTTCAAGCGAGCATGCCAAGATGATATGGGAAGCACACTAAAGTCGAGTCGATGGGCATTTCGGGGTCGAGAAAACAGTAGCAATACTCCAAAAGTATTTCTATTGGCCGAACCTTCGAAAGGATGTCGAGAAGCACATCAGATCCCGCACCGCCAGGCCATTGCCAAACCGACCATCAAGAAGCAAGGCCTATATACTCCTCTACCTACCCCTAGTCAACCTTGGGAATCCATCTCCATGGGATTACATGTTGGGCTTGCCTTCTACTAAGCAGGAAATGACTAGCCATGGTCGCTGCCACCATTCGAAGATGGCCATTACGGTGGCCCGCAAGAAGAATATAATCGCAAAAGCCATTGCTAAACTCTTCTTTGAATGAGTGTGGGTGCACTTTGGGATCCTGCGGTCTATCATATCAGATCGAGATAGCAGGTTTCTCAGCACATTTTGGTCCAGCCTCTGGTCAATGTTGGACACCAAGCTCACCAAGTCCACAACTTTCCATCCCCAAACAATGGCCAGACATAGGTCATCAACAGAATGATTGTACACATTTTGCGCATGTAAAATTCAAAGCATCCATGCACATGGGACGACAGCCTCCCCTATGTACAACATAGTTATAACTGGGCTCTCCACATTTCAATTGGCCATAGCCCCTTTAAGGTGGGCTTCGGATTCCAGCCCACTATGTCCCATTGACATAGCCATGCCATTTGCACGCCGTGCCGATTCACCATGTCCACTGGTTGACAAAGCAAGTAGCTTCATCGAGTGCACTAAACACATCCGCCAACAGGTTCATGATATATTGGACAGAGCTAATGCCAATTACAAGCAACGCCATGATGAACACCGGGTGCCACACAACTTCCAGGTGGGCGACAAAGTATGGCTACATTTGCAGAAGGAGCACCTCACTGGAACCCACCGCAAGCTTCTCCTGCTCCGATACGGGCCGTACACCATCACCAAGGATGTAGGGAACAATGCCTTTGAGCTCAGTATTCCACCATTCCTTGGTCTGCACCCAGTCTTCAATGTGGATCGCCTTCGTCCTTACTTCCCACCTCTACTGGACACCTCAAACATTGCAGAACAACTCACACCAACAGAGTTAAACCCAGACTGCATGGAATAGGCCACCATAGATTGTATCATGGACATGAAAATCAAGAACACTGCCAACATAAGATCCAAAGTATCCGGTTGTCAAAGCCGGCCAACTCTCGCACCAAGGAAAGTGGTTCACCAGTGGACCAAGTTCAGCGAAATTTCATCTCATGGAGGAACTCAACACAATGGGGACCATTACTTCCTAAGGGGGGAGGAATGATCCAGGTGGATATTCGTGGCCACCAACCTATTCCACTTGGGGCCCCACCATTGTCTCTTTCAAGCCACGGCACACCATTTATTTTGTTTTTCGGGTCCTGAACTTCCGGAGCCGTTTTGAGGCCCTAAATGATGTTTTTTTGGGAAAACAGAGAGCAACATGAGTCCATGGACCGATATTGCTCGTTCCAAATTTGTATTCCATGAATAGATCTTTCTAAGGAGGTATGGTACGCATCAAACGAAGATTGTATGCCAAAGTTACGCCCCTGGGAAGTTGAAACACCAATTTACCCAAACGAGGCCCATAGTTTTGGCGCTTCATCTCATAGGGTTAGGGTTTTGGCTGTTTAGGATTTCCCATTGTTTATAAATAATAAATAGGCCCTTGAGCCTCATTGTAACTCATTTCAGAGGCCTGTAGCCGCCACATCTCTTCTCAGAGATAGCTACCAGCACCCTAGCTAGTTTTATTTCCATTTTGTCTTTAAGCAAATTTCAGTTCTTTGATATCAATGAAATGAAGTGTTATTTCCGCTGCATCTCTATATTTATGGTTATATGTTTATTCTGTTGCGTTCCTGCATACATCCAGATTAGAAGAACCAATAATTTCAACAGATTCTACTACTTTATCAGTATTTTTCTCTCTTCCAAGTTGTAAATCTGGATTATTGTTCATATCTTCTATTATATCTTGTACACTAGCTTCATTTCCTATATCCTCCTTTTCAGTATTCACATTGGCTTCAGTACCTATGCTTTTCTTTTCTGTATGAGTTGTAGACTGCTGATCAATATGTACATCAAGTTTAGCAGTTGTTTCTTTCTTCTCAGTATCAGCTTTGCTGCTAATGTCTTCTTTCTGCACAACAGGATTAGTTCCTGTTACTTCTTTCTGCGTCTGTATGATGAGCTTGCTGGTAGATGTTTCTGTTACTTCTTTGCCAGATGTATCCTCTTTTTTCTTCTGATGTGACTCAGCCTCTTGCATAGGAACTCTTAATTGATCCAGAGGAGCTTTGAGTAATCTCTGGCTTCTAAATAACATAAAATTATTCATCTCTGCAGTATGGAATTAAGACTTCTGAAAAATTATCTATAGAAACAAATAAATCATCGAACTCATCTGGTTCGTGTTCAAGTCAAGAAATTGAAACTGAAGTGGTAAAATCGAACGCCACCTTCCTTGGGTCATATTGCTTGCCTTGGAACATAGAGAGTTTAAGATCTCTGATTTTGATAACCTCTTTTTCAGCATGTGTGAATTTATTAAGAGTAAAATCTCCACAATTAAATGGAAAGGTAGGCCACATCAATTTCTTGTTATTTTTCAAAGACCTGGACATACCTTCTATTGTTAACTGATAGGAAATCTCTTGTGCCAACATTTTATCGGGAATATACAATGGTAAAATATGGGGTTCTACAACGCTCCCAAAATTTTTGACATATGTACACTTTTCTTCCCCAAACCAATCACCAATCTGGGATAAATTAGACTTAGCTTTTTCAGAAAGTCTGGGAGGAAATCGACCAAAAATAGTTTGATAAAACGGGATGAGAAAATCGTGAAAAACTCTATAAACATGGTTTTTAAAATGTCCCTTCCACAAGAACTTGTGATATATATGAATAGGAGCAGGGTCTTTAGGGGTCCACTTCCATCCTAGCATGGGAAATTCAGAATTGAAGCATAGGGCGTCTAGAATATAGGCACAAAAGTAAAAAGGAGTAATATTTCCTGTGTTTTTGTCCTTCCTATACTCAAGAATCCTATTGGCTATCTTATCAGAAAGAATGACAGCCCAATCCATTATTTCAGAATTTACAGCAGAATGGATTAAAGGTACCATTAGTATAGAGAACTTAGATGAATTGTCATTTCTGAATAATCTGCACATCATTGCTGTGGCATAACATTATGGAGGCGAAAGGGATTCCACTAAGTAAATACCTGATGCCTCGTTTTTGTGATTTTCGGGAGCCCTTCTCCATTCTCTAATCGGCTCCAACTGATTTTCATTATTTGCAGCGAATTCCTTGATGAAGGCTTTGTTGTAGATTTTATGCGGGTCCGGAAGGTGGTACATTGCTTTATTTTCCTCTGCTTTAAATGACTCAAATGTTTCCCCAGAGGCTGAAAAAAATGTCCTGTTCTAAATGGTCACATTGTTAATTACCCATCAAATCACATCATAATATGGGAAAATGTTTGCTCGAGCTGAAATTCAGTGCAGGAACGAATTTGTAAGTGCTTGAAGAGAATTTTCTTAAATAGACTCTGAATCATCCTCGTCAGGAACTATTTCCTTCGCCACAGTGACCTTAGGCTTTTCTCTTTCAATGAGGTTATATACCTCTTCCCACGATAATTTACCAAGACCTTGGCATGACGTGTCTGTAACCAGCTTAATTTTAGCTGGTTTCTCTTTAGGTGCCATGGTGAAAACAGGGGCTTTTGCAACGACAACAGATTTTTCTTTCCTGGATCTCTTCAACATTTCGGTATCTGGTAACGTTTCCCTCGCTCTGCGAATGAAAGGGTTGGGTGTTCTGTGGTTCTCCAATGGAGGAAAAGCTTTCAGAAGCGACAGAGAGAGAATAATGAAGAAAACTATATGAAAGATCTATTCATTGATTTCTATTTATTATTCTCCGTATTAAACTTAAATGCTCTTTTTAGAAGTCACACTCAATGTATTTGAAATAGAATAAATAATTATTATTTGTTTATTTTTCTATTAATAACAAACGTACAGTCGGAGATTGGTGTTTGTTGAATTGAAAACATAAAACTTTACCTTTTTTTAGTGTCAGTCTAGTCATACTTCCATAAGTGATCAAAGTTACTCTTTTTCATTTGCATATTAGGCGTCTCATACCGAATAAATTTCACCATTCCGCTAGGTCATGGATTCATTGATGGTAGTAATTTTCATCAGTTTTCCCTCATGAGATACTTGCTGATTTTCCCTTCTATGGTCTTTATTCATTAGCCACATTCATTCTCAAAATCATATCAGTAGGTTATAGGATGGGTCTCATTAGTTTCTAGGGTCTCACCATGGTCAAATTAATGAGTCAAATGTCAATAATATCAGCAAGGTCATGAGGAAGTCAATAAAATTAGAAGTCACTGCACCTGGAAGATCAAAGAGAATTTTATTTGGCTTGATGTAATTTTTACCTCAAAACCATGTTTTGAGGTGAAAACATGATATTTTGCCTTTATTCTCATTCATTATGTAATTTTATATCATCATGTGTAATAAGTCACAATTCGGAAGCTGTTATCTCCACAAAGTGATGTCCCTGCCTTCAGAAGAATTTTCCGTAGCATGTTCAGCACAAAATCATCTTCCAAGTAGATCCATCAGAAAGAGGCCGGAAAGAGCTTTCCAACGGTATACTACACTCTCAAAACTGACTTCTGGATTGAAATTTATGCTTAAGTGAAGTAAAAGTCCTTATACCCTCATATACCCCCTATTTCCCATTTTTTCCTTAAAAACTTTGTTTTATTAAAAGTTTTATATTTCTTTAATAAAATCTCTTTTCCCCCTTTTCGATTATAAAATCGCATTATAGATTATTTTAATAAATATGCGATTTAATTGCTAACCACTTCCCCTCCATGCCATAGAACTTATAATAAAAAAGTTTTATATTATAAAGTCTCCCTCGTTATAAACCACTTCCCCTTTCTGCAACCCCTTAAAATTTATAACAAAGTTTAGTCATATGTTATAAACCCCGCCGCAATTGAAAACCTTCCCTTCCCCTTTCAATCGCATCGCAAATATTAGCGTGCCCCCCCCGATTACTCCAATCGCTCGAAACTCCGATGCGATTGATCGCAACACTTCATCCGATCTCCCGATCCGCTCCTCCGATGGATAACCTCCGATTGATTTCCCCACCGTTGATCTATTGTTCTAATCCGATGGCCCACAGCTAATCGGGCCATCGGCAATTGGCACTTCCATAAGTTCCCCTCTGATTGATCGCATCGCAACATTCCCCGATCGCAACATTCCTCGCATCGCAACATTCCCCGATCGCAACATTCCTCGCATCACAACATTCCTCGATCGCAACATCCCCCGATTGAAACCTCCGATTGATCTGACACCGTTGATCTGTCCCCACCGATCCGACGGCTCAAAGTCAATCGGGCTATCGGCATCGGTGTTTCCCATATATGTTGCATTCCTCCTCCCCTCCGATGTTGCGATTGCGATTGACCCCATGCCCACCATAATCCTCTGCCCATCTGTATTTAAAGGCCCCAGTTCCCTTTGAAAATAATAAATTATGTATCTCCCATCGGGCCTTGCCAAATCGCATCGGAAATTTTGTTCCTTCATTTCAAATAACATCCTGCCGACCTCGATCCCGATTTGCGATGATACCATCGAATGCCACGATTCTATATACTCCATTTTATATTATATCACTCCGCCCCTCTCCCGATTCCGATCCTCGATTGCGATTATTTGTAACATTTTACCCCCTTTCCCGGTCCTTTCGATTCCGATTGCGATTCTAATGCGGGTCCCGCCTCCCCTCCCTTCCTTCCTATTCACTATTTTTTTTCCCTTCACTAAAAGCAAAGTTTCGTTTCAAAGCTATTTTTATTTAAAGAAGGTTTTATTCAAACGGAAAGCAAAGCGATAGTCAGCTAGCCGAGAAAGCTTATTTAAACAAATATTGTTACACCAGCAGCAAAATAGGAAATCTGTTCATCGGAGTACCTATTTTCTTTCATACAGCATAGCAGTGAAAATATCCAAGTGGTCAAATGCGATGTTGGCCCTTATTTTCAGGGGCATATTGTTGTATATCTTTCTATGATTGTATTTCAGTTCTTTAGCTGTTAAAATAGCTCCCTTTTCTTGTGGATATATGTTCCCACATTTCAGCCTATTTAATGTAATTGTAAATCATTTGTAAAGAAGTCAGAAAGTCCGTAACTGATAAAGTAGGGGAAATAGTGTGGAAGAACATCTCTGCACTCCATTTTACAGTTTGACAGGGATTAATAAGAGATACATCTCTGATTTTTGGGATCCATATGGTATGAGATTTAGCATTTGTTTTTCTCCTTCGTTGCATATGTGAATTGTTATGTTTTCCGTTCATCCATAAACATTTCTTTGAATGCTTTCAAGATATAAAGGTAGAATCCATTGTATATGCTCTGCCTTGGGAAATCATTCATGCTCTGTGTTTTTCTTCTGTTTGAAAATGATCCATTTGTTGTGCCCTTTTCAACTTCTCACTAGTCTTTCCATCTCATCCTCCTTAAATTTTAATTGCTAAATTTCATGCCTATCTTGCCCCATGAATACCTTGTGTCCTGATTTAATTCCCAGTTTCAACTGTCCCTTTTATCTCACACTTCCCTGAAATTCATTCATTCATTTTATTAAACCCTTTTCCCATCATTTTATATAGCCTAATATCAGTCAATTTATTGTATTCCATTGAATATTCTTTCACGGAGAGAGCCCTCTCCTGTCCTTGTAGGGCTAGCTACAAGGTTGAGCGTGGTTTAGTTGTTACCATGTTTTTCCCTTTCAGCCTGGGGTCCAATTCGGGTGCTAACATTCTATGGTGACCATACTGGGGGATTGCTCAAGATCATTTTTTTGTGAGTGTTATTTGTTTTATAAACTACAGACGGAGCCTGAAGTTATGCCAGGTAGCCTTTGAACTGCACATTTCTTTGTAGGTGCATAAGTAGATAAACGCTGCTTCAGTCAATCTTCGGTCTAGTTTTGTAAACATAACATCTGACTTGAAATATTTTCCCCAGTACATCAATGACTCCAGAATTTTGAACGATGATGTTCAAACTTTTTCTAGGTTGCAAATAAAATTTTT
This sequence comes from Pinus albicaulis, assembly GCA_034641835.2. NCBI lineage: Eukaryota > Viridiplantae > Streptophyta > Pinopsida > Pinales > Pinaceae > Pinus > Pinus albicaulis. Next base: position 88,812 of record JAXQQM020076194.1, read on the forward strand.
GTAAAATAGAAATTCGGCCACACTGGCTTCAAGAAGATACACCAGGGCTAATCCAGATCCAAATCCTCCCCCTGTGTTTGAAAATCCGAATCTTATCCCAAGAATTTTTAGAAGACAAGAGGGATCCTTAAGCCCCAGACCCCTCTTCAGATCCAATACTTGGCCCAGTGAATGGTTTTTTGTACAAGATCTTTCCTTTGACGAGAATTTTGAGCATTCTTTATTTAGGAATAGGTCTGAAACTGACATTGATGATACAGTTTTAGATCCTGACTTCCTTGTAGATATTGAAGTCCAAAGAGAAAATACCTCCATTGACAATTACATTTTGAATTATCCTCAGTCCATCACTGTAACTAATCCTCTTGAGCCTTCAGAATTATCAGGAACAATTTTTCCTCCTCCCAATTCATCAGCATTCCCATCAGTCAATTCCCAATTATCATCTCCTCCATTAACACCTCCCTCAAATCCTAAAAATCCTATTGTAAATCCACCCAGAGTTATGGCTGCCAGGTATGCACCCCTGGTCTTACCCCAGGTCCTCAATGATATGCCGACTGAATATCAAAGTAAAATTCCTATATTTAATGCCACTCAGAGAATCATAGCTCAGCAGCATGTTGATAAAATGAATGACTTTTTTGATTTGCATGAGGTAGAAGCAAAAAATGTAACGACAAGGCTGTTTGTTCAAAGCTTCGGAGGTGAAGTCAGAAAGTGGTTTAGAGCCTTACCGCCAGGCACAATTCGCACTTTGCAGGAGTTGCACACTCAGTTCCTGGACCAGTGGAAGGTAAAACAGAACCCACTTCAAATTCTATCTGAGTATGAGAAAATTAAAAGAAATGTGGGTGAAACCATGCAGGATTATTGTTTAAGATTCAATGCTGTATATAGTGCTATTCCAGCTAATTTGAAGCCTCCTGTGGGACTATAATTGTTGAAATTTCCCGACGGTTTTGATGTCGACATGGCATATCAGCTGTGTAAAAGAGACCCGTCTTCACTTGAAGACATGCAGAAGATAGTGGTAAACGTTGAAGCTAATCTGCTGGCTAAAAGAGCACAAGCCAGAGATGAGAAAAGAGTCACAATAAAAGAGGAGGCCTCTACTTCAGATAGTAAAATGGACACTCTAATTAGAACAGTAGAAAAAATGGTCGATAGGTTGACCATTGCAGACAGACCAGAGCCTCAAATAAGAAATCCGAATTTCAGAGGGCAGCAGCTGCAATTCATAATTAAATAAAGAGACCAAAGAACATCGGACCAAACTGCGCCACCACAGCAGCAGATTAAAACTTTTTTGCAGCAGAACTATGTGCAAGGGATATATTTAGATGACGATGATCCTGTGATTGAGGCTAATCACTTTTTCACAGCTGATGGTGCACCGATTTTCCTTAGAAAAGACGAAGAATACACAGTGGTGACTCCAGACATTCAAAAAGACCAAAATTTCATTTTGGCCAATGATACAATACTGGAAGAGGAGTCTGATGACTATCAGAGAGGGTATATGAACACTCTGTCGGCTCAGCAAAGACAGTACTCTTTAAGGAATATAGAGGTTACAGTCAGTCCCATTCAAAAGAGAAAGGAACTCCAAATGAAGAACAATGCACAGAAGAAAGCTAAAGAGTCGGCTGATCCTTCTTCTAGTAAAGCACCTGCAGTTACTAATACAACAAATGAAAAGAACCAGCCGAGCACAGTAAAGGAGCCAACAGAGAAGAAAGATCCGCCCATTAAAGAAGTAGAGAAAGCTCCCTCCTTTAATCTATAAAATGAAATTTCTAAGTTAAAAGTGTCTATGCCCCTCACAAAGTTGGCCAAGAACAGTGCATATAAAACTCAGGTGTCCAAAGTCTTGCAAATAGATTCTGTCTCTGATATGGTCAATGTAGAAGATGACTACCTTGAACTTATTTTCGGTCCAACCACAGAAGAATCTGAAGAAAATGAAGCCCCTCCTTTCTACTTGAGTCTTAGAGTACATGAGTTTATCCTGCATAATGCTATGTTGGACTCTGGGGCCTCACGTAATTTGATGCCCAAGGCTGTTATGGAGAAGCTAGGCCTTGATATCACTCAAAAATATCATGATTTGTATTCCTTCGACTCAAGTAGGGTCCACTGTATTGGTCTAATTAAAGATTTGGTAGTGTCTTTAGATCAGATCCCAGCAAAGAATGTCTTGATGGATGTAGTCATTGCTGATGTCCCACCAAGGTTTGGAATGTTCCTATCTAGGTCTAGGGGTGCCAAACTCAAAGGAACTATGCAGCTTGACTTCTCTTATGCCACTATCCCTGTATTTGGCCAGTTGAGGAAGTTATATAGGGAAAAGAAAATGAAATATATGATTACTAGCAAAGACAAGCCTGTAAATCATCCCATTAATGTTGTCCATACAGATTTAGAGTCTTTTGTCTTGTATTCAGATGGTAGTTTAAATGATGAGAATGTTCAATTGCTACAAGTGGATGAAATACCTGAGATTTTAGAGAATTTCAGAGAAGTCCTTAAATAGGAAAAGGATAAAGCAGCAAACACTTTTGAAACTCCTGCCTACCAGCAGCAAAGAGACAATGAACAACTAGAAATCAGCCAAGGTAAAGAAGAGAAAGAAACAAATTTCCAACATCTTCAAGAAGAAGAAGAAGGCCTGTGGAGTATGGATTTTTATGGAGCTATTGGTAAGGATGGAGCTGGCATTGGAATATGGATTAGGAGTCTTGTTTTCTAGCTTGAGAAGGTTCCGAGTAATGTTAGATTTTGTGCTTATAAGTTAGCTTTTGATTGCTCTAACAATGAAGCAGAATATGAGGCTTTGATTGCAGGGCTCAAAATTTTGAAGAAATTGAATGCAAAAAGGATTTATGTGTATGGCGACTTCGAATTGATAATCAAACAGGTGAAGGGATAATACCAAGCAAAACCTCGAAGTTTGAGGGCATACAGAAATGCAGTCCTAGACATTTTGAAGACTTTCCCAGAATATACTTTGACAGCAGTACCCCGGATGCAGAATTTGATTGCCGATTCCCTAGCCACTACTGCAAGTAACTTGAGGATTCCGATGAACTCCAAAAATAAGTTTGAGATCTATGTCAAACATAGGCCTAATGTTCTGGACAATTTAAGGTATTGGCAAGTATTTCGGGTTGACAATGAGATTAATGCATTTTTGCAGGGTGATGGAAAATTCAAAGATACTCCCATAGAAGGTGAGTATGAGGTGGATGATCAAGAGTTAAAAACAAACCAGATGGACATATTGTAGCTAAAGGATAATGTAATTCCTAGAGGTCTCATACCTCTAGAGGATATTTTTGATCAGGATGATGCCGCAAAGAAGCCAAGCTTGGTGCCTATGGAAAAAGGAGTTGAAGATGTGAATATCGGAATAGCTGATCAGCCCAAGTTTGTCAAATTTTCAAAGGCATTATCCCCTGAGGTAAAGGAGAAGTATGTTAAACTGATTTATGATTTTTCTGATGTATTTTCATGGGATTATTCAAATTTGAAAGTGTATGATAAGAACATAATTCAACATACAATTCCTATCAAGCCGGATCAGAAGCCTTTCAGACAGAAGCTGAGAAGAATCAATCCAAAACTGCTACGATGAATTGAAAAGGAGGTAAACAGGTTGTACAAAGCAAGAATCATAGTTCCTATTAGATTTTCTGATTGGATTTCGAATTTGGTCCCAGTGCATAAAAAGACTGGAGAAATTAGACTGTGTATTGAATTTCGGAACTTGAATAAGGCATCCTTAAAGGATAATTACCCACTTCTGAAAATGGACCACATTCTACACAGAGTAGTTGGAGAATCTAGGATGTCACTGCTTGATGGCTACTCAGGCTACAATCAGATCTTGGTGCATGAGAAGGACCAAGATAAAACTACTTTCATAATACCCTGGGGAACCTTCCAGTATGCCAAGATGCCCTTCGGACTGAAGAACGCTGGAGCTACCTTCCAGCATGTAATGGACATTGCTTTTGCAAATGAAAAAGATGTTTTTATTGTTGTTTATTTGGATGATTTGACAATGTTTTTAGGTTCAGATGATGAGCATTTTCACCATCTAAGAGTGGTTTTTCAGCGTTGAAAAAAGTTTGGGATTTCTCTCAATCCCAAAAAGAGCCTTTTTTCCATGGATGAGGGAAAATTGCTTGGGAATATCATCTCTAAAGATGGCATCCGCATAGATCCAGCCAGAGTGGAGGCTATTCAACTCATAGATCTTCCACGGAACAAGAAAGAGATCCAGGCCTTCAATGGTAAGATGAAATTTTTGCGCAGATTTATACCTAATCTGGTTGAGCATTTAAGAGAAATGACCAATATGTTGAAGAAAGACAACAATGTTAGGTGGAGTGAAGAAGCTATCAAGTCATTCAATCTGGTAAAGTTTGCTTTGTCTAATTCCCCAGTTCTGATCAGTCCCGACTATACTCAAGATTTTATCATATTTTCGTTTGCATCTGAGCATACTATGGCTGCTGTTTTAATGCAAAAGAGAGATGAAGTAGAAAAGCCAATTGCCTTTTTCAGTAGGACTATTAGAGATGCTGCTTTAAGATATAATATTATTGAAAAACAGACATTGGCTCTTGTCAAGGCATTGAAATATTTTAGGGTCTATATTCTGCATTCACACACTATAGCATATGTCCCTAACGCAGCAGTCAAGGATGTGCTCATGCAAACTGATCCAGAAGGTCGAAGAGGCAAATGGATAGCAGCAATGTTGGAGTACGATTTGGAGATCAAACCCACGAAGTTGATCAAAGGCCAAGGCTTGGCCAAATTGATGGCCCAATCAAATCTGCGTGCTTTAGATATAAACCTCATTTCAGCAATGTCAGAAGAGGAAGATGAAGGTTTGCTGGTTCCCATTTCAGATATTTTTCTGCAGTACCCTTAGTATTCAGATATTGTGTATGTTCTTTAGCATCTATCACCTCCTCCAGGCATGTCTAAGAGTAAAAGTAGATCTTTGAAGCTTAAATATGCAAAGTATTGTATTTTAAACAGTGCTCTGTTTTGGAAGGATCCAGGAGGCATTTTACTAAATTTTCTGGTTGAAGAAGAATCTCAGAAGGTAATGCACGATTTCCATAAAGGTGACTGTGGTGGTCACTTATTTTGGAAGACTACAACCAACAAGGTATTGAGAGCCGGGTATTATTGGCCCACATTATTTTTTGATTTATATAAAACAGTGGGGAATTTTCATGAATGTCAGATTTTCCAAGGGAAGAAGAAATTGCTTCCACTTCCTTTGAAACCTGTTTCAGTGAACGCGCCCTTTCAGCAGTGGGGGCTCGATTTCATAGGAGAAATACATCTTGCGTCCTCAGCACAACATCTATGGATATTGATTGGGACAGATTACTTTACAAAATGGATCGAGGCCATCCCTGCCAGGAAAGCAACAGACACGGTAATTATTCAATTCCTGGAATCGAATATTTTATCCCGTTTTGGCTGCCCATGTAAAATTGTGACAAATAATGTAGCCGCTTTCAGATCAAATAAAATGATCGATTTCTGTGACAAATACAACATCGTGCTGGGCCATTCAACAACGTATTATCCACAAGGCAATGGCCTGGCAGAGTCATCGAACAAATCACTGATGAATATAATTAATAAAATGTTGGAGGCAAATAAAAGAAATTGGCACCGGAAGCTTATCAACGTGCTATGGGCAGACAGAGTCAGCAGTAAAAATCAATAGGTATGTCACCTTTTGAGCTGGTTTATGGTGCTAATGATGTCTTTCCTACTTCTCTTACAGTTCCAGTTGTGAGATTATTACAAGAATTTGGCAGCGAAGATGATGACAACCAGCGAAGAATCAACCAGATGATTCACCTTCAACAAACAAGAGAAGAAGTGTCACAGAAAGCGAGTCAGTTGCAGGACAAGATTAAAAAGATCTATGACAGGAAGACTAAAGCAGAAAAGTTTTAGTTGGGTGATGTAGTGTTGAAATGGGATGCAAGAAATGAAGACAAAGGGAAGCATGGTAAATTTGACAACCTTTGGAAGGGACCATACAGAATTACAACATACAGGGGACATAATGCCTTCTTTCTTTCAGGAATGGATGGCCAGGATTGTCCTGGAGGAGCAGTAAATGGTAGGCTATTGAAGCACTACCATTGTTGAAGACATGAAATTAGAATCTATCTTATCATCATTGTATATACCATGTTATTTTGATCAGAGTTCAAAATGCACAGTCATTCAAGTTTGGGGCCCGAGGCGAAGGCTATAAAACTTGGATGATATGTGTATGGTTGGTTTTATTTTAGTTTTCAGTCTTATTCTAGAGTCAGATTCAGTTTGCATTTGTGTCAGTTTTCGACGTTTTTGACTCCATGCCCAATGGATAAGGCTTCTTGGTCTACGGTGTTCTTGGCACCTCCAAGGAGCTACCATCCCCATTGGAGCCAATGTTAGTGTCAGCCTAGTCATACTGCCATCAGTGATCAAAGCTACTCTTTTGCATTTGCATATTAGGCGTCTCATACCGAATAAATTTCACCATTCCGCTAGGTCATGGATTCATTGATGGTAGTAATTTTCATCAATTTTCCCTCATGAGATACTTTTTGATTTTCCTTTCTATGGTCTTTAGTCATTAGCCACATTCATTCTCAAAATCATATCAGTAGGTTATAGGATGGGTCTCATTAGTTTCTAGGGTCTCACCATGGTCAAATTAATGAGTCAAATGTCAATAATATCAACAAGGTCATGAAGAAGTCAATAAAATCAGAAGTCACTGCACCTGGAAGATCAAAGAGACTTTTATTTGGCTTGATGTAATTTTTACCTCAAAACCATGTTTTGAGGTGAAAACATGATATTTTTCCTTTATTATCATTCATTATGTAATTTTATATCATCATGTGTAATAAGTCACAATTTAGAAGCTGTTATCTCCACAAAATCATGTCCTTGCCTTCAGAAGAATTTTACGTAGCATGTTTCGCAAAAAATCATCTTCCAAGTAGATCCATCGAAAAGAGGCCAGAAAGAGCTTTCCAACGGTATACTACACTCTTAAAACTAACTTCTGGATTGAAATTGATGCTTAAGTGAAGTAAAAGTCCTTATACCCTCATATACCCCCCATTTCCCAATTTTTCCTTAAAAAATTTGTTTTATTAAAAGTTTTATATTTCTTTAATAAAATCCCTTTTCCCCCTTTTCGATTATAAAATCGCATTATAAATTATTTTAATAAATATGCAATTTAATTTCTAACCACTTCCCCTCCATGCCATAGAACTTTATAATAAAAAAGTTTTATATTATAAAGTCTCCCTCGTTATAAACCACTTCCCCTTTCCGCAACCCCTTAAAATTTATAACAAAGTTTAAGTCATATGTTATAAGCCCCGCCGTAATTGAAAACCTTCTCTTCCCCTTTCAATCGCATCGCAAATATTAACATGCCCCCCCCTGATTACTCCAATCGCTCGAAACTCCGATGCGATTGATCAAAACTCTTCATCCGATCTCCCGATCCGCTCCTCCGATGGAAAACCTCCGATTGATCTCCCCACCGTCGATCTCTTGGTCCGATCCGACGGCCCACATCTAATCGGGCCATCGGCAATTGGCACTTCCATAAGTCCCCCTCCGATTGATCACATCACAACATTCCCCGATTGCAACATTCCTCGCATCGCAACATTCCCCGACTGCAACATCCCCCGATTGAAACCTCTGATTGATCCGACACCGTTGATCTGTCCTCACCAATCTGACGGCTCAAAGTCAATCGGGCTATCGGCATCGACGTTTCCCATATATGTTGCATTCCTCCTCCCCTCCGATGTTGCGATTTCGATTGACCCCGCGCCCACCATAATCCTCCGCCCATCTGTATTTAAAGGCCCCATTTCCCTTTGAAAATAATAAATTATGTATCTCCCATATGGCCTTGCCAAATCGCATCGGAAATTTCGTTCCTATGTTTCAAATAACATCCTACCGACCTCGATCCTGATTTGCGATGATACCATCGCATGCCACGATTCTATATACTCCATTTTATATTATATCGCTCTGCCCCTCTCCCGATTCCGATCCCCGATTGCGATTATTTGTAACATGTTACCCCCTTTCCCGGTCCTTTCGATTCTGATTGCGATTCTAATGCGGGTCCCGCCTCCCTTCCCTTCCTTCCTATTCACTATTTTTTTTTCCCTTCACTAAAAGCAAAGTTTCGTTTCAAATCTATTTTTATTTAAAGAAGGTTTTATTCAAACGGAAAGCAAAGTGACAGTCAACTAGCCGAGAAAGCTTATTTAAACAAAGATTGTTACACCAGCAGCAAAATAGGAAGTTTGTTCATCGGAGTACCTATTTTCTTTCATACAGCATAGCAGTGAAAATCTCCATGTGGTCAAATGCAATGCTGGCCCTTATTTTCAGGGGAAGATTGTTGTATATATTTCTATGATTGTATTTCAGTTCTTCAGCTGTTAAAATAGCTCCCTTTTCTTGTGGATCTATGTTCCCACATTTCAGCCTATTTAATGTAATTGTAAATCATTTTTAAAGTATTCTGAAAGTCCGTAACTGAGAAAGTAGGGGAAATAGTGTGGAAGAACATCTCTGCACTCCATTGTACAGTTTGACAGGGATTAATAAGAGATACAGCTCTGATTTGTGGGATCCATGTGGTATGAGATTTAGCATTTGTTTTTCTCCTTCTTTGCATATGTGAATTGTTATGTTTTCCGTTCATCCATAAACATTTCTTTGAATGCTTTCAAGATAGAAAGGTAGAATCCATTGTATATGCTCTACCTTGGGAAATCATTCATGCTCTGTGTTTTTCTTTTGTTTGAAAAGGATCCATTTGTTGTGCCCTTTTCAGCTTCTCACCAATCTTTCCATCTCATCCTCCTTAAATTTTAATTGCTAAATTTCCTGCCTATCTTGCCCCATGAAATACCCTGTGTCCTGATTTAATTCCCAGTTTCCACTGTCCCTTTTATCCCACACATCCCTGAAATTCATTCATTCATTTTATTAAACCCTTTTCCCATCATTTTATCTAGCCTAATATTAGTCCATTTATTGTATTCCATTGAATATTCTTTCATGGAGAGAGCCCTCTCCTGTCCTTGTAGGGCTAGCTACAAGGCTGAGCGTGGTTTAATTGTTACCATGTTTTGCCCTTTCAGCCTGGGGTCTAATTCGGGTGCTAACATTCTCTGGCGACCATACTGGAGATTGCTCAAGATTGCTTGTTTGTTAGTGTTATTTGTTTTATAAACTACAGATGGAGCCTGAAGTTATGCTAGGTAGCCTTCGAACTGCACATTTCTTTACAGGTGCATAAGTAGATAAACGCTGCTTCAGTCAATCTCTGGTCTAGTTTTGTAAACATAACATCTGACTTGAAAGATTTTCCCCAGTACATCAATAACTCCAAAATTTTGAATGATTATGTTCAGACTTTTGCTAGGCTACAAATAAAATCTTTGTAAAATAGAAATTTGGCCACACTGGCTTCAAGAAGATACACCAGGGCTAATCCAGATCCAAATCCTCCCCCTGTGTTTGAAAATCCAAATCTTATCCCAAGAATTGTTAGAAGACAAGAGGGATCCTTAAGCCCCATACCCCTCTTCAGATCCTATACTTGGCCCAGTGAATGGTTTTTTGTACAAGATCTTTCCTTTGACGAGAATTTTGATCTTTCTTTATTTAGGAATAGGTCTGAAACGGACATTGATGATACAGTTTTAGATCCTGACTTCCTTGTAGAGATTGAAGTCCAAAGAGAAAATACCTCCATTGACAATTACATTTTGAATTCTCCTCAGTCCATCACTGTAACTAATCCTCCTGAGCCTTCAGAATCGTTAGGAACAATTTTTCCTCCTCCCAATTCATCAGCATTCCCATCAGTCAATTCCCAATTATCATCTCCTCCATTATCACCTCCCTCAAATCCTACAAATCCTGTTGTAAATCCACCCAGAGTTATGGCTGCCAAGTATGCACCCCTGGTCTTACCCCAGGTCCTCAATGATATGCCAGCTGACTATCAAGGTAAAATTCCTATATTTGATGCCACTCAGAGCATCACATCTCAGCAGCATGTTGATAAAATGAATGACTTTTTTATTTGCATGAGGTAGAAGCAGAGAATGTAATGAAAAGGCTGTTTGTTCAAAGCTTCAGAGGTGAAGTCAGAAAGTGGTTTAGAGCCTTACTGCCAGGCACAATTCGCACTTTTCAGGAGTTGCACACTCAGTTCCTGGACTGGTGGGAGGTAAAAAAGAACCCACTTCAAATTCTGTCTTAGTATGAGAACATTAAAAGAAATGTGGGTGAAACCATGCAGGATTATTGTTTAAGATTCAATGCTATATATAGTGCTATTCCAGCTAATTTGAAGCATCCTGTGGTACTAGCATTGTTGAAATTTCCCAACGGTTTTGATGCTGACATGGCATATCAGCTGCGTGAAAGAGACCTGTCTTCACTTGAAGACATGCAGAAGATAGCGGTAAACGTTGAAGCTAATCTGCTAGCTAAAAGAGCACGAGCTAGAGCTGAGAAAAGAGTCACAATAAAAGAGGAGGCCTCTACTTCAGATAGTAAAATGGACACTCTGAACAGAACAGTAGGTAAAATGGTCGATAGGTTGACCATTGAAGACAGACCAAAGCCTCAAATAAGAAATCCGAATTTCGGAGGGTAGTAGCCGCAATTCAGAATTAAACAGAGAGACTAAAGAACGCCGGACCAAACTGCGCCACCATAGCAGCAGATTAAAACTCCTTTGCAGCAGAACTATGTGCAAGGGATAGATTCAGATGATGATGATCCTGTGATTGAGGCTAATCACTTTTTCATAGCTTATGGTGCGCCGATTTTCCTCAGAAAAGACGAAGAATACACAGTGGCGACTCCAGACATTCAAAAAGACCAAAATTTCATTTTGGCCAATGATACAATACTGGAAGAGGAGTCTGATGACTATCAGAGAGGGTATATGAACGCTCTGTCGGCTCAGCAAAGGCAGTACTCTTTAAGGAACAGAGAGGTTACAGTCAGTCCCATTCAAAAGAGAAAGGAACTCCAAATGAAGAACGACGCACAGAAGAAAGCTAAAGAGCCGACTGATCCTTCTTCTAGTAAAGCACCTGCAGTTGCTAATACAAAAAATGAAAATAACCAGCTGAGCACAATAAAGGAGCCAATAGTGAAGAAAGATCCGCCCATTAAAGAAGTAGAGAAAGCTCCCTCCTTTAATCTAGAAAATGAAATTTCTAAGTTAAAAGTGTCTATGCCCCTCACAAAGTTGGTCAAAAATAGTGCATATAAAACTCAGGTGTCCAGAGTCTTGCAAATAGATTCTGTCTCTGATATGGTCAATGTAGAATATGACTACCTGTTGTAGCCCCTACAACACCCTCCAAAAAAGATCACCATTTCAAATTTTTGGAGCCCCATAAAACTAAAGAAAAATTGCTAAGTCGCCAAGTCGCCAAGTCGCAAAATTAAACAGTTTAGGAAAACCGCGACCTAGCGACCTTGCGACCTCAGTTCGCCAGGTCGCAAATCCCCAAAATTAACGGAAATGCGACCTTGCGACTCAGCGACCCCAGGTCGCCAGGTCGCAAAGTCGCAATTTTGCAATTTTTATGAAAAGCGCGACCTCGCGACCTTGCGACCCAGCGACCCCCAGGTCGCCAGGTCGCAAGGTCGCAAGGTCGCAAAACTCCGAAAATAAGCAAATTGTGACCCAGAGACCTGCATTTATTGCTCGCACGTGCGACTTTCTATAAAAGGGAGGTCGCAGGTCGCATTTTACACATTCAGCGATTTGTAAGAAAACGCCTCTGACAGCTCAACTGGCGCGTTTTTTCCGGGTAAGTTGCCATTTCTTCCTGCTGTTTCTGTTTTGGTGATTTTCTTACCAAACCCATCTCCCCTTAAGCCTTTATATTGTTTTTTGGCTGAGCTTTGATGTTTCTGAGGTTTTTGTGAATTTGTATGTTGCATGAATTGCCCAAAACCTCACTGTTTGTTTGTTTCACCTCCATGGCACCATCCCTTGCTTTTGAAATCATGCCACAACTCCCCCTGGGCCCAACCATCTTGTAAATTCCCAAGAGAAGGGAGAAAAGGAGTTTCAAGGCCGCGTGCGCGAAAACCCCCGGCAAGCCAGTTGCGACCTGCGACCCAGCGACCTAGTCGCGAGGTCGCAAAGTCGCATTCTCTCCATTTTCTGGGATTTGCGACCCTGCGACCCAGCGACCTAGTCGCGAGGTCGCATTTTCCAATTTTCCGGAGATCTGCGACCCAGCGACCCAGCGACCTGGTCGCGAGGTCGCAAGGTCGCGCCCGGACCCTGTTTTCGCAATCCGCGACCCAGCGACCCAGTAGCCCAGTGTCGCATGTGACAGTTAAATTTTATCACTAAATTGTAACTAGTTTTTATCACCATGTCGTTCTTATCGTGGGACTCCTTTATGAATTTGGCAGGTGAAATTCAAGAAGACATAGAGTGCATACCTGTGTTATCGGATTCTAGTGACATGGCACCCCCGTTATCTCGGAGGAGGGACAAGAAAGTAGTGGAAGAGATTGATGAGCTGGAGGTGGTGTCCCCACCCCCAATATACCGAGATACACTATGTACTTTTACAAAAGACGACATCATGAGATGGTACCAAATTTATCATGAGTTCGCCACACCAGAAGAAGAATTTCCAGAAGATCTCCCAGACCGGGAAGTATACTTGGCGGTAAAGAAGTCCAAACTACATCTGGCAGGGGCGCATCCAGCCATATTCCCATGTCCAGAGATCATAGACTAGATCATACAAAAGACAGACCCCGAGAAGTTCGTGATCAGGGATCACCAAGGCAGAGCTTTTGCTACACTGGTAGGCGCGGATGCACACATTTATTACTCACTGCCTCGCCCAAATGAGCATTTCTCTCTAGAATGGGTTGTTTCTCACGCCGTCCCAATAGTTGATACTATTAGAAAATGGTGGGAGGAGCCCGAGAAGTTCAAGGTCAAGAAAGACCAAGAGTACCCAGTGGCGAGCCTGAGGAAGGTCTACAAATTGGTTGCCGCCATGCTCTGCAGACTTTACGGGCGCCCAGATTGCTCCACCTTCAGCGGAAGTTGGGCTACTATCATGGAGTATGTGACAACATACATCACCCGCTTCAACTGGGCCGGCATACTGATGACGTCGATGCAGACCAACTTAAACTCGGCATTGGCCCCGGAAGACGGAATGCCTGCCGAATTTTACATGGCCTCTTACCTACTAGACGCGGTTTGCGCCCGAGTAGATTTTGAGGGATGGGCGCACAACTGGGACTCCGAGCAGTCGCGCGCAATTCATCTACAACTCAAGGTATTTTGGGAGTCCAAATACAAATAGGATATGGATCAGATTTCCCAAGTATTTATTCCCTCTCTGTACAGACATTTATTTGGCCAAGACGCCCCTTGCATGTCGTGGCGGGCCAAGGAGACTCTAGTTAAAATGGCACACTGGTTCCCTTTCCCTGGATACACCTTCATCCGAGTCTTTGGAACTTACAAGGCGCCACATGCTATGCCTCGCTTCGTGACAGACAAAATGCTTATTCAGGAGGTATGCTTTCAAATGTCACACGGATTCTCCAGCATCCTGTCTAAAGGAAAAAAGAAGCCGTGGCCCACGCTACCCCTCACCATTGGTGCATTCATAGTTAAAGACTTCAGGGAAGTAACAGCAGAAGCAGAAGCAATGAGAAGTTATCAACTCGGGGCGCTTGAACACCGAACATACGACCCAGAGAAAATAGTTCCTGAACACTGCCGGAGAGCCAATTTCAAGTGGACTTATCAGCATCTTGAGCGCCCGACGGAAGATGAGAGAAGAAACTGGTATAATGCTGAAAGACAACTTGCTCCGGGAACTGACGTGGTCCAGGAAGACCCAGATGATCAGAGCTTAGAAGACAGAAGTCGTCAGTTAGGAGGTTCCTCTTCATCTTTACTCAAGAAGTCTCGAACCAACACAGGGCCTATTCCATCCATTAGAAAAAAGGAAGTAGAGGCAAAAGCCCAGCAAGAAAGGGAGAAGAAGCTAAAAGAGGATGAGGAAGCGCGCCAAAAGAGTGCAACAACAACACAAAAGAAGAAGCAGGCCAAAGAGGCTAGGAAAGAAAAAGAGGGCAAGGAGGCACAGGCCGCAGCAGAACGGGCACTTAAAGCAGAGCTAGACAAAGCAGAGGCTGAACGACAAAAGAAAGCCGAACAGGCTGCTGCAGCTGAACAGAAGAAGAAGGCCGAAGTAGAAGCCGCAGAAGAAGCTGAACGCCGGCGGAAGGAAGAAGAAGAAAAGAACACAGAGGAAAGGGAGGATGACATGCTGGACGATCTTGAGGTGACTCCTCTCGACATACCTCTGGGCCGTACAAAACTCTCTGATGTTAGATCGCCCCAGAGACAGGAAGAAGATGTGTTCGACCTGACCAGACTCACATTTGATCAGTTTTCGTTCAAAATCCGTCAAGAGAAGAGGAGGTCGTTGGCACAAAGTCCCTCTGCCTCATCCGCAGTGTCAACAGGCAAGGATATAGTTTTGGATACCAGGACTAATCCGGTAATGATAGCATCAGCAGGTACTGCTTTCGCTGCGGCTACGGAAGAGAATGTAACCCGAATGAGTAGAGAAATAGTATCTCTACAAAACAGACTGCACGCAGCTGAGCAACGCGAGAAGATAGCAGAGCAAGAGAAAGCAGAATTTCAAGCAGAAGTCCAGCAACTTCGAAACCAGGCTTTGCCAGTAAATGAAGTCTCGCTTGCCATTTTCAAGGAGTGTGAGGTGTTGGAAGTGACTATGAGACAGGTATACGGTGAAATGTTCGCCATCAAACAAACAGTCGCTCCTCTGGCAAGAGCACGAACGGAAACCAGGAAAAGACAAGAGCAGCTCAGAGAAGCTTCACAGGCTTTAGACAGGATGATGGGTTGGATAATACAGTACCCTCACGCACCTGAAAATTTGTCTAAGAGGGACTGGATTCACACGCAGGATGCAAAGGTTCAACTCCGCATGGCGATGCAATCTGGAGACAAATTGTCTAAAGACCTGGACAAAGTAATGTCCTCGTACAACCACCTGATTAGTGGCATTGACTCAATGCATACATTGCATAACATTCCATCGCTTGGGGCATTAGAAGAAGAGAAAACCTGGGAACAAGTAGACCAGGACATCCAATCGTTTTTGCAACCTATCAAGCAAGCCGCAGCCGATCCAGAGCCCTCGGCATCTCAAGAAAATCTTAGTCAATTCATCGCCACTCCAACGCGGATTTATACCAAGCTTGCATCGCTTTCAAATCAGATCGGACAGAAAAGGGAGACCTTAGTACCAAACGCTTTGGAATGTGTGCATAGGTTGAAAGAGGAGGTACCTCCGGTTGCCCCCATAGCGGCAGAATACCGGACATGGCAGGATTTCCTCAAGGAGCAACATATTGACGTCCCTGACCTTAATATTTCACGTCCACCTCCTCAGCCCGGTAGCAGCAAGTCATGAGCAACAAGTAAAGCTAGGTCGCAAGTCGCACCAACAGGACAGGTCGCAGGTTGCATCTCTTACCTAGGTCGCAGGTCGCATCACCTACCCAGGTCACAGAAGGAGTGGGTCGCAAGGTAACCCAATGGTCAAGAAGGCGAACAGTCAAAGAAACCCAACGGACAGTTTTGGCATTATAAATACTCCTACGGGAGCTTGTAAAAGGGCTTTTTCTTTTTTGGAGACTCAAGAGCTACATGCAATTGTATTGAAAGATTCTACACTTGAGCATATGAATATAGAGTCTTGTTAAAACACCCTATGGTTATGATGTGTTTTGCTGTGTGAACACTGTGTGTATTCCTTGTACAGTTTCAGAACATCCTATGATTAATGAAGCTGCACTATTCATGTCATCGTTTATGCGTCATGGCTATCCGTGTTGTATCAATGATGTTCACTTTATCATCTGTTCTATTAATGAATGTTAATGAACTATTTTGTTAGCATTTCGTTTTATCTTTCAGGAAGTAAAGAGGTATCTTATCATAAAGAACTATTTCTTTTGTGATCAGACTACCTTACAAGCATTACCCCACAAAAGATGTGTTGCTAATGACATCTCTTGAGGTGTACGTGCTTTATCTATAATCTTGCTACGCATAGTGTTTGATTCATGTTTAACATATCAATCTTGTATTCTGTATCATGTGAATAAGTGTATGTCCACAGGTTCAAACTGGTTCTTTTGAGACCGGAAGGAAGTCATCTTAAGTGGTAGCCGGACCCACACCCCGGACGGGATCCCTACTCCAAACGGTTTAAGGTCTAATTGGGACTTTCTACCGGGGAGATCCCCTACTGTTGGCCAGACAAGTTTTCCCGTCAACAGAATTGGCGCTAGAAGGAGGGCCAAATGGCAGCCTCCCAGCACACGACGAACATCCCATCACAAACTCCCCAAGGGGAGGTCATAAACAATGAAACTATCCCTCCTCTTCTAGAAGATATTCCAGGGAGGGAGCTTCAATATTTTGAAATAACTAGGGAGCAGTTGAGGGCCTTGCGCCCAGCTGCCCGAGATCTTGTCAACAATTTATGGTTCACTCCAATCATGGAATACCTTGCCCATACTAGAACTCCGCCCGAGAACATCACCCGTAACGGTGCCCTTGCGAGTACTATACCCGAGCTCGTAAATCTCATGTTGGAAGACCTCGCAAATGCTGTTGAAGAAAATGATCCTATTCTCCAAGAGGGCGAAGAGTTTGCTGACACCGAGCCTTTCCCCGAATCCCAGCCTAACCAGACTCGAAAAAACAACAACCAGGCACACCCCCCACCCGGGGATGGTGAGGAAGGCAGAGGCCGAGGAAATGTAGACGGGGGGAATAGGGCTCGTAGAAATGAAGGAGAAAGGAATAGAGGTCGAGGGGCCGGAGGTAGAGGGGATAGAGGCCGAGGTCAAGGAAACCAAGCTCGCAATCGTCAACCAAACCCAATAAGGCCCCTTGTACACAACTTGGGATATCTTAGAGATTTTCTGCACCGTGGGAGACACCAAGACGAAAACTCCCGTCATGAGTCAGAAGCATTGGTCTCAGGTTCGGGAGACGAATCTGAACATGAGTTTAGGCAACACCAGCGAGCTAGGAGAGTGCAACCCCTAGCTTGGATGGCTCAATCCCCCTTAAATCTTCTGGGCCCACTCCAAGATTTGCCTAGGCATCCGGAGAAACATCTCCCCAAGTTCGACCCTGAAAAAGGCACCCTGGCTGAAGATCATATCAGCAGTTTCTATTTGTCTCTGCAAATCATGAGAGTCCAGTCCGATGATGTCGCATGTCGACTGTTTCCCCATACACTCGAAAACAAGGCAGCCACATGGTACCAATCCCTCCCCAGTGCCTCTATCACTTCATGGGAACAATTTCGTCGCGCGTTCCTGCATAAGTTTTCAGAAGATAAAACTCCTTCCATGCTTCTCACTGAATTGAGCACCATCAAGTGTCATAAAAAGGAAAAGGTGAAGGACTTCAACCAACGCTTCGCTACCATACTACAGAAATTCCCTCCGAACCTAGCGTTGTATGACTCAATCACCATTGACTACTATACCAATGCCCTACCTAGAGACATTGCCGTTTTCGTCAAACGTGAAGCCCGCGCTACCCTTACGGCTAATTATGAAGCTGTTCTTGCCGTAGAGAAAGACATGCTTTCGATAGGAGCCATCGATCATGAAGGGAGAGATGATCACAAACCTAACCCAAAAAGAGGTCAGTCCTCCATTCTTAAAACCACTGATAGGGATAGAGATGCATTTGATTTTGAAAGCATGGCAAAAACGCTTAAGCATTTAACAAACGAATTCACTGACCTAAGGAGAAAAGGCACAGAAGCCACAACTAGCACTAAACCACCCAAGCCTTTCTTCAGAAAAAGTAATCCCAACACTAACAGACCTCCGTCAAACACAAATGCTGCTCTCAATGTGGAGGAGATCGGGAAAGACAACTTCTGCTCGTTCCACCAAGCTGCCCACTCTGAAAAAACGTGCCCTCAATGGATCGGCAGCATGACAGCAGTAGTTAATCAACTTTTAGATGACCAAACTCCAGGAGATGTCACGGAGGATGATGTTTCAGATCAGGATGAGGATCCACCCTCTAACGAAGAACCAGGATCTTCTATCCTTGCTTTTGACATAATCCGAGGTGGAGAGAACCTTACCCCCATTGATATCTACATGGCAGATGCTCCCAAAGATCAGCCCGTGCGGAATTATAGCCTCAGAAGCAAAGGACCTGTTCCCGAGCAGTCCTATGAAGACAAGAAAAGGGCTTTTCTAAGGAAAATCCTGCCTCGGGGAAACGGAAAACAATCTGCCACGGAGAAACTCCCCAACAACACTACCCGAGTGATTCAAAAGAGCAAAATTCCGACAGAATCCTCTAAGACTTCCGCCGAGCCTAGCCCTCAACCAGAGCCCAGCTATAACATTGTTGAAGATATGAAGAAAACAAGAGCAAACATTTCTCTCTATGAGCTGGCCCGCATTACTAATCAAAAGGAGCTCATCCTTAAGGCTTTCGCAAATACTTCAACTACGAAGACTGTGAGCAACACGTCTGCGCAAGCCGGACCAGATGTACAATCCATAGTAAACGCCATCAATACAAACTCAAGAGGATCCACACCTCCTTTCCTTTTGTCCTTTGAGATTTTTAACTTCAATGTCCACAACTGTCTAGTCGACTCCGGTGCCTCTACAAATGTCATGCCTTTATCTGTATGTAAGAAACTCAATATTCGCCCAGAGAAGACTGATGCAAAAATCATACAACTCGATAGATCACAAGTACCCGCCGTAGGAGAATTGAACAATGTCATTATCCGCTTGTCATCAGACTCTAGGGTCCATCAATGCATTGACATTGTGGTTGTCGATATTCCGGAAGCATACGGCCTATTGCTTAGTCGGGATTGGTCCAGCAAGTTGCAAGGCTACTTCGCCACCGACTGGTCCCACTTGTGGCTTCCTTACAAGGGGCAGAATAATCAAATCAGGGTAGAAAGTGAACCTTATATGAAGCACACCGTTACTGATCTAGATGCCGTTAATGAACCCATCAGCTTTGCACAAGAAGAGCTCGGCATGTGCTTTCTGGAGGCAATATTTGGATGCTACCAACCCCCTCAGTATCCTATAGGCCCCGAGGTTCAATCTGAAGTAGCCTTTGTCACTGAAGAGCAAGTGATTCCTGACTTACCACCAGCAGGGACCCCTCCACAACCTAGTGCCCCGAAGGAGCCGGAAAGTGACATGTGGACATTGTATTATGACGGTTCCAAGACCTAGGACGGAGCCGGCGCTGGTTGCATATTGCTTGACCCGCACAAAAATAAATACTTAATCTCATGCCGGCTAGAGTTCCAGTGCACCAATAACTCTGCTGAATACGAGGCGTTAATCCTCGGACTTAAAAAAGCACTGGATTTGAAGGTAAAATGTTTGCAGGTCATTGGAGATTCAGAGATTATCACCCGCCAGGTACGCAACACTATTCACTGTTTATCTACGCATTTAAAGGCGTATCAACAAGAGGTATGGCATTTGATTTCTGGTTTCGATGCATTTGGAATTAAATCTGTCCTTAGGATGCACAATGCAGCAGCAGATACTCTGGCTAATGCTGCTGCTAGATTCACCCCTTTGAGGGACGGTTTTTCTATTGAAATTGTATATAGACCCTCTGTGCCAGACAATATTTCTAATTTACGCGTTTTTAACGATGATCAACAGATTTTGGACTTTATGTGCAATACTGAAGTGTTCAAGGACGCGGCGATAGATGAGAAAGAACACGAGCATGCGTTACAGAAAGAGAATGATGAACGCAAAGGGAACATTATGCCCAAGGGGGTGGTATCACTAGAAAAGATGTTTGATCTGCAAAACCGATTCCGCAGGCCTCCGAATACCAAAGTGCAAAGTTCCATATTGGCACATCGGCAAGTAAACTTGGGGTCAGATGAGAACCCGAAGTTCGTTAACCTTGGCAAAGACTGCAGTGATGAAGAGGCACGGGCTTTCACCCAGTTATTCCAGAAGTATCGTGACGTATTCGCTTGGACATATGAAGATCTACGTACATACGATACTCGTATCATTCAGCATGTAATACCCATGAGGGAAGGCGTTAAACCCTTCCAACAGAAACTCAGAAAAGTGCATCCAGATTTGGAGCCAATGATTCTAAAAGAACTTAAGAAGCTCTTGGATGCGCGCATTATTTTCAAAGTTCGTCACTCCACGTGGGTGTCGAATCTGGTACCCGTACGAAAGAAGTCTGGTGAGATCCGCTTGTGTGTAGATTTCCGCAATCTGAATTGGGCCTCAAACAAAGACAACTACCCGGTGCCCCCCATGGAACAGATATTACAAGCTGTGTCTGGATCTGAGATGTTCTCCCTATTGGACGGCTTCTCCGGCTATAACCAGGTGCTGGTAGCTGAACCGGACAGACTAAAAACCACCTTCCGGACGAAATGGGGAACCTTCGCTTTCAGACGCATGCCATTTGGCTTGATCAATGCAAGGGAAACCTTCCAACGAGCCATGGACATAGCCTTCCGTGGTTTAATAGGGCAGAGCGTGGTGGTTTATTTGGACGATGTTACTGTATTTTCAAAACGCAGGGGCGATCATTTACGCCACCTCAAGCAAATCTTCGAGAGGTGCAGGAGGTACGAAATATCGCTTAATCCTAAAAAGAGCATTTTCGCTGTGGCAGAGGGAAACTTGCTAGGCCACATTATCACTAAGCAGGGCATTGTGGTTGATCCGGAACGGGCTAAAGCCATCGCTAAGATTCCGCCCCCAAGCAACAAGAAAGCGATGCAATCCTTCCTGGGGAAAATTGATTTTGTCCGTAAATTCATTTCAGATTTCGCGCAGATAGTCAGACCACTGCAGGGAATGATTAAAAAGAATGCTGTATTCCAATGGAATTCCCCAGAGAAAGAGGCCTTCGATAAAATCAAAAGGGATATAGCTGAAACTCCTTCCCTCCAAAGTCCAGATTTTGATAAAGGTTTCATCCTATACACTTTCGCTTCAGACTCCTCGCTTGCGGCTGTCCTCACGCAGAAAGATAATAACAACGATGAACGGCCCATTTCTTTTATGAGCACCGGTCTACAGGGAGATGAATTAAACTATCCAGAAATTGACAAGCAAGCCTATGCGGTTTACAAGGTCGTAAAACATTTTAGGCCCTACATCTTAAAAAGTCACGTCACGGTTTTTGTACCGCACCCAACAGTCCGCTCACTCTTCATACAGCAAGAGCTAGGCGAAAGGCAGGGCAACTAGATGGCGTGTTTACAAGAATACGATTTAGAGTTCAAACCAGCACATACCGTTAAAGGGCAGGGCTTATGTCAGATGGCCGCAGAGGCGGCAAGTGCTCGTGAAAGTGAAGAGGAATGTTGGGAACAAGAGATTGACATGTATCAAAGCGACCATGTGCTTCAGCCAAACAACCCTTCTTGGTATTCGGATATTTCGAGATATTTGGCCCAAGGCACCATGGACCCTACCCTTACGGCCCGACAGAAACGCGCAATAAGACTAAAAGCCACATCTCACCAACTGATCCAAGGTAAGTTGTTCAAGAAACATCACGACGGGGTCCTGTTACGCTGCTTGGAAACTGACGAAGCACAGAAAATCTTAACCGAGCTGCATGACGGACCAGCTGGAGGTCATTTTTCTGGAGATACTACTGCCCATAAGATAATGCGCGCAGGATACTATTGGCCTACTCTTTTCAGAGACGCGCATGCATATGTTCGGAAATGCATTCAGTGCCAGAAGTTCGCCAACCGAGAAGCACGGCCAGCCGCACCCCTACTCTCAGTGGCAGTAGAAGAACCTTTCCAACAATGGGGTTTAGACGTAATTGGGGAAATCACACCTCACTCTTCTAAACAACATCGGTATATCCTTACAGCCACTGATTACTTCACCAGGTGGGTCGAGGCAACACCGTTACGCCGAATCAACGATCAAGAGGTAATAGAATTCCTCACGCACTCCATCATGACCAGGTTTGGCGTTCCGACTTCTTTAGTTTTTGATAATGCGACTTATTTCTCATCTTTTAAACTATATGATTTTGCGCTGGAAAATGGTATCATTCTGAAACATTCTACAAACTACTATCCCCAGGGAAATGGATTAGCTGAGTCCACTAACAAGAACCTTATCCGTATTATTAAGAAGACTCTGCTATCCCACCAGCGCAACTGGCACAATGCCCTTCACAATGCACTATGAGCTGACCGTATTACTCCCAAGTCCTCTTTAGGCACCTCCCCATTTTTCCTCGTGTATGGAAAAGAAGCTGTTCTCCCTCCTCATCTATCTCTCCCTGCTCTCCAACTATCCCAAGAGTGTCATGGTACCCCGTGTCCCACCTTGCAGAACCGAATCGATACCTTGCTGAAATTGGAGGAAGAAAGGAAAAAGACCCGGGAAAAGTTTGCTATCCATCAGAGCCGAATCAAAAGATGGTTTGATAAAAAGTCCGCGGGAAATAAAATTTTTGAAGTAGGAGACCTGGTCCTTAAGTGGGATAAAGCCCATGAGGAAAAGGGGAAGCATGCCAAGTTCCAAGCACTTTGGACAGGCCCGTTCCAAATTAATGAAAAGATAGGATCACACACATTCAGAGTGCAAACCCTTGATGGACGAGTCGAGGTCCTCCCGGTAAACGGGCATGACCTCAAACACTATTTCACTTAGCAGCCCTTCGAGGGCTGTCTTGCTTTGTACCATAGTTCCTTGTCTTTTCTTTGTCAAAAAAATAAAAATAAAAAAATAAAACGAAATAAAAGCCTAAGGAAAGATTTGTTAGAGCCACGCATATTGGCATACTGCAACAGGTTCTACGCTGATGGAAAGCCTTTCCCGATAAATTCAAAGGCGGCAAAAGCTTACTTGTTCTCCGCACCTAAAGCTAGCACATCACCGAGCTCGAGTCATCAAGTAGGAAAGCTTACCTCGCCAGTCTGAGAGGGTGGCCGCAAAAGAAAATGCAGTGTAAATGGCAACCGGACCAGAAGGGAAAATAGGTACTCTATGCTACGACAGGGTATCTGGGAAAAACCAAAGTCCTCATACCAGACCAGGAACAACCTCTCTGCCAGCAAAATAAGTCGGGATCCCTCATCCGCCCAGGCTAAATTTCCATTTCAAATAAGTGCCATGAGCACATCTAAATAAGTGCCTAGGCACATTCAAAATAAGTGCAATAGCACACTAATAAAGGGTAAAGGATTGAGAAAGGCTTCCTACGCAGAGAGGCGATGTAACGACTCCGCCGGGGTACTGACCAGGCTCGCTGGCAGCGGAGCAACGTTCACGATTCCTAGGCAGTGACTCCGTCGGGACCGAGAGGTTCGCTGGCAGTGGAGCAACACGATGAGGACAAAATAATCGTACCAGACCCTGTGGCCGCCTGGATTTCTCCGACCCTTCCAGTCCGGAGACCTAAAGAAATAAGTTTGGTTGAATGGCACCTAAGCAGACCAGCAGATTGAGCAACCCAGCTAGGTGCCTAAAGTGAGGAGATGTCGACCACAAGGTAAAAGAAAACAGTCAGCATAGGCCCCTCCCTCCCCCCGCCAAGACTAACCATCAGCAGAGATTCTGAGTTCGTCCAGTGAATCGCCATTTGTTGTAGCCCCTACAACACCCTCCAAAAAAGATCACCATTTCAAATTTTTGGAGCCCCATAAAACTAAAGAGAAATTGCTAAAGTCGCCAAGTCGCCAAGTCGCAAAATTAAACAGTTGAGGAAAACCGCGACCTAGCGACCTTGCGACCTCAGGTCGCCAGGTCGCCAGGTCACAAATCCCCGAAATTAACGGAAAATGCGACCCTGCGACCCTGCGACTCAGCGACCCCAGGTCGCCAAGTCGCAAAGTCGCAATTTTGCAATTTTTATGAAAAGCACGACCCAGCGACCTTGCGACCCAGCGACCCCAGGTCTCCAGGTCGCAAGGTCGCAAGGTCGCAAAACTTCGAAAATAATAAACTTGCGACCCAGCGACCTGCATTTATTGCTCGCACGTGCGACTTTCTATAAAAGGGAGGTCGCAGGTCGCATTTTACACATTCAGCGATTTGTAAGAAAACGCCTCTGACAGCTCAACTAGCGCGTTTTTCCCGGGTAAGTTGCCATTTCTTCCTGCTGTTTCCATTTTGATGATTTTCTTACCAAACCCATCTCCCCTTAGGCCTTTAAATTGTCTTTTGACTGAGCTTTTATGTTTCTGAGGGTTTTATGAGTATGTTTTCTACATAATTGTCCAAACCCCACTGTTTTTCTGATTCACACTTTCATGGCACCATCCCTTGCTATTAAAATCATGCCACAGCTCCGCCTGGGCCCAGCCAACTTGTAAATCCTCAAGAGGAGGGAGAAAAGGAGTTTCAAGGCCATGCGCGCGAAAACCCCCGGCAAGCCAGTTTGCGACCTGCGACCCAGCAACCTAGTCGCGAGGTCTCAAAGTCGCATTTTCTCCATTTTCTGGGATTTGCGACCCTGCGACCCAGCGACCTAGTCGCGAGGTCGCTAGGTCGCATTTTCCAATTTTTTCAGAGATCTGCGACCTAGTGACCCAGCGACCTGGTCGCAAGGTCGCGCCCGGACTCTGTTCTTGCAATCCGCGACTCAGCGACCCAGTAGCCCAGTTTTGCATGTGGCACAGTTAAATTTCATCACTAAATTGTAACTGGTTTTTATCACCATGTCGTTCTTATCGTGGGATTCCTTTCTGAATTTGACAGGTGAAATTCAAGAAGACATAGAGTGCATACCTGTGTTATCGGATTCTAGTGACATGGCACCCCCGTTATCTCGGAGGAGGGACAAGAAAGTAGTGGAAGATATTGATGAGCTGGAAGTGGTGTCCCCACCCCCAATATACCGAGATACACTATGTACTTTTACAAAGGACGACAGCATGAGATGGTACCAAATTTATCATGAGTTCGCCACACCAGAAGAAGAATTTCCAGAAGATCTCCTAGACCGGGAAGTGTACTTGGCGGTAAAGAGGTCCAAACTACATCTGGCAGGGGCGCATCCAGCCATATTCCCATGTCCAGAGATCATAGACTGGATCATACAAAAGACAGACCCCGAGAAGTTTGTGATCAGGGATCACCAAGGCAGAGCTTTCGCTACACTGGTAGGCTCGGATGCACACATTTATTACTCACAGCCTCGCCCAAACGAGCATTTCTCTCCAGAATGGGTTGTTGCTCACGCCGTTCCAATAGTTGATACTATCAGACAATGGTGGGAGGAGCCCGAGAAGTTCAAGGTCAAGAAAGACCAAGAGTACCCAGTGGCAAGCCTGAAGAAGGTTTACAAGTTGGTTGTGGCCATGCTCTGCAGACTTTACGGGCGCCCAGACTGCTCCACCTTCAGCGGCAGTTGGGATACTATCATGGAGTATGTGACAACACATGGCACCCGTTTCAACTGGGCCGGCATACTGATGACGTCGATGCAGACCAATTTGAACTCGGCATTGGCCCCGGAAGAAGGAATGCCTGCCGAATTTTACATGGCCTCTTACCTACTAGACGCGGTCTGCGCCCGAGTAGATTTTGAGGGATGGGCACACAACTGGGACTCCGAGCAGTCGCGCGCAATTCATCTACAACTCAAGGTATTTTGGGAGTCCAAATACAAACAGGATATAGATCATATTTCCCAAATATTTATTCCCTCTCTGTACAGACATTTATTTGGCCAAGACGCCCCTTGCATGTCATGGCGGGCCAAGGAGACTCTAGTGAAAGTGGCGCACTGGTTCCCTTTCCCTGGATACACCTTCCTCCGAGTCTTTGGAACTTACAAGGCGCCACATGCTATGCCTCGCTTCGTGACATACAAAATGCTTATTCAGGAGGTATGCTTTCAAATGTCACACGGATTCTCCAGCATCCTCTCTAAAGGAAAAAAGAAGCCGTGGCCCACGTTACCCCTCACCATTGGTGCATTCACAGTTAAAGACTTCAGGGAAGTAACAGCAGAAGCAGAAGCAATGAGAAGTTATCATCTCGGGGCGCTTGAACACCGAACATATGATCCAGAGAAAATAGTTCCTGAACATTGCCGAAGAGCCAATTTCAAGTGGACTTATCAGCATCTTGAGCGCCCGGCGGAAGATGAGAGAAGAAATTGGTATAATGCTGAAAGACAACTTGCTCCGGGAATTGACGTGGTCCAGGAAGACCCATATGATCAAAGCTTAGAGGACAGAAGTCGTCAGTTAGGAGGTGCCTCTTCATCTGTACTCAAGAAATCTCGAACCAACACAGGGCCAATTCCATCCATCAAACAAAAGGAAGAAGAGGCAAAGGCCCAGCAAGAAAGGGAGAAGAAGCTAAAAGAGGATGAGGAAATGTGCCAAAAGAGTGCAATAGTAGCACAAAAGAAGAAGCAGGCCAAAGAGGCCAGAAAAGAAAAAGAGGGCAAGGAGGCACAGGCCGCAGCAGAACGGGCACTTAAAGCAGAGCTAGACAAAGCAGAGGCTGAACGACAAAAGAAAGCCGAACAGGCTGCTGCAGCTGAACAGAAGAAGAAGGCCGAAATAGAAGCCGTGGCAAAAGCTGAACGCCGGCGAAAGGAAGAAGAAGAAAAGAACACAGAGGAAAGGGAGGATGACATGCTGGACGATCTTGAGGTAACTCCTCTCGACATACCTCTGGGCCGTACAAAACTCTCTGATGTTAGATCGCCCCAAAGACAGGAGGAAGATGTGTTTGACCTGACCAGACTCACATTTGATCATTTTTCGTTCAAAATCTGTCAAGAGAAGAGGAGGTCGTTGGCACAAATTCCCTCTACCTCATCCGCAGTATCAACAGGCAAGGATATAGTTTTGGATACCAGGACTAATCCGGTAATGATAGCATCAGCAGGTACTGCTTTTGCCACGGCTACGGAAGAGAATGTCACCCGAATGAGTAGAGAAATAGTATCTCTACAAAATAGACTGCACGCAACTGAGAAACGTGAGAAGATAGCAGAGCAAGAGAAAGCAGAACTGCAAGCAGAAGTCCAGCAACTTCGAAACCAGGCTCTGTCAGTAAATGAAGTCTCGCTGGCCATGTTCAAGGAGTGTGAGGTGTTGGAAGTGACTATGAGGCAGGTATATGGTGAAATGTTCACCATCAAACAAACAGTCGCCCCATTGGCAAGGGCACGAGCGGAAACCAGGCAAAGACATGAGCAGCTCAGAGAGGCTTCGCAAGCCTTAGACAGGATGATGGGTTGGACCATACAGTACCCTCAGGCACTTGAAAATTTGCCTAAGAGGGACTGGATTCACACGCAGGATGCAAAGGTTCAACTCCGCATGGCGGTGCAATCTGGAGACAAATTGTCTAAAGACCTAGACAAAGTAATGTCCTTGTACAACCACCTGATTAGTGGTATCGACTCAATGCATACGTTGCATCACATTCCATCGCTTGGAGCATTAGAAGAAGAGAAAACCTGGGAACAAGTAGACCAGGACATCCAATCGTTTTTGCAACCCATCAAGCAAGCCACAGCTGATCCAGAGCCCTCGGCATCTCAAGAGCATCTTAGTCAATTCATCGCCACTCCAGCGCGAATTTATACCAAGCTTGCATCACTTTCAAATCAGATCGGACAGAAAAGGGAGACCTTAGTACCAAGCTTTGGAATGTGTGCATAGGTTGAAGGAAGAGGTGCCTCTGGTTTCCCCCATAGCGGCAGAATACCAGGCATGGCAGGATTTCCTCAAAGAGCAACAAGTTGACATCCCTGACATTAACATTTCGCGTCCCTGCAGCAGCAAGTCCTGAGCAGCAAGTAGAGCCAGGTCGCAAGTCGCACCAACAGGACAGGTCGCAGGTCACCTCTCCTACCTAGGTCGCAGGTCGCATCACCTACCCAGGTCGCAGAAAGAGTGGGTCGCAAAGCAACCCAACAGTCAAGAAGGCGAACAGTCAAGGAAACCCAACGGACAGTTTTGGCATTATAAATACTCCTACGGGAGCTTGTAAAAGGGCTTTTTTTTTTTTGGAAACTAAGGAGCTACAGGCATTGTATTGAAAGATCTAACACTTGAGCATATGAATATAGAATCTTGTTAAAACACCCTATGGTTATGATGTGTTTTGCAGTGTAAACACTTTGTGTATTTCCTTGTACAGTTTCAAAACATCCTATGATTAATGAAGCTGCACTATTCATGTCATCGTTTATGCGTCATGGCTATCCGTGTTGTATCAATGATGTTCATTTTATCATCTGTTCCATTAATGAATGTTAATGAACTATTTTGTTAGCATTTTGTTTTATCTTTCAGGAAGTAAAGAGGTATCTTATCATAAAGAACTATTTCTTTTGTGATCAGACTACCTTACAAGCATTACCCCACAAAAGATGTGTTGCTAATGACATCTCTTGAGGTGTACGTGCTTTATCTATAATCTTGCTACGCGTAGTGTTTGATTCGTGTTTAACACATTAATCTTGTATTATGTATCATGTGAATAAGTGTATGTCAGCAGGTTCAAACAGGTTCTTTTGAGACCGAAGGGAAGTCATCTTAAGTGGTAGCCGGACCCACACCCCGGACGGGATCCCTGCTCCAAACGGTTCAAGGTCTAATTGGGACTTTCTACCGGGGAGATCCCCTACTGTTGGCCGGACAATTTTTCCCGTCAACAGGGCCTTGGTCGATTGTTGGAGGAGCTTTTAGAGCTTTTTTGGAAGGCACATGGAGGAGCGACGCGTTTAGATCGGAGGGCGCCACGCAATAGACTATCGGGTCAGCTTTCGGGCAATGAATGAACGGGCACATAGGCGTGCCACGCAACCATTGAAAACCTGTGTATATGCGCTCACAGGCGTGCCGTGCACTTCTACAGGCGCACCGCGCAGGTCCGAGCTTTGAAAAACTTGAAATGTTTGCCTGAAACCCTGGTTTCTCCAGTGGGCAGCTAGGGGAGCGTTTCTTTGTGTTTGAATTTGCACAGGGGGCTTTTTCAATGGTCTCTCCACCTTTAAATGAACTTAAAAACATTTTTATTTATTTCATAAGTGTTTGAATGCCCTTCGAAAAGGTTTTGTCATATAACAACACAACATACTATTCTTTATCATTTCATCACTTTTTTAAATATCATGAGGCCTTATACGAAACAAGAATTATAACAATGATGTAGTGGCCAACCTTTTTTAAGATACCAAAAACATGACCCCTTTTTTTGAAGTAAAGAAACTTCTTAAAAGCCAAAATATTTTTTCACTGTTTCTCATTAAGGAAGAAACTTTGTCACTGTTTGTCTATTTCTGACCTTTAAAGGAGCACTACTTAAGAGTCATATCCAAGATTTTTGATGCATCATTTTCCATGATATTTCTCTTTGATTGTGGATGAAGAACCTTATTTTCATTCACCCATGGTTTGATTCATATCTGTTTGTCAAGCAAAAAATCCTTTGGAAACTCTTAATACAAATACATACAACAACAAGGTTTGTTCATATGTACATAAAGAGGTCTTTGTCTGTGATAGTGATATGGCTTGATTATTTGAATATTGTCTTGAATTTTATACATTTTCTCATACCCTTTCCTCACATTGATGAGCTTGTCCATGTTTTGTTCACTTTAGCTTCATACAGCCTTTGAAGGAGATCTTTGATAGAAGAAAAACAAAGCTACTTTGAATACCATAATATCACTTCTTGGCCATCTGCTTAACAACATTTTTCCACTCATAATCATCTAATTATTTCTCACTGCACTTCAATTCTATCTTTCAAATAGTGAAACCATGTAAGCACCCCTTGAAATACACCTGCTGTATCAGTGGTTTCATCCATTGGAGAAAATGGGGTAACAGATTTTTAAGTCCATTTGGAGCATTGTTAGCCTTGTGCTTTTTGAATGAGGCTAAACCCCTGTTCCCGACCCTCTGCTTATTAAATGAAGGAGGCCAACATACTATTCCAAACCGTCTACTCATGTTTGGAGGAGGTTTGCAACAAGTCACCCAACCATCTGCTCATGTTTGGAGGAGGTTTTACACAGTCATGCTATTTCATCTTTTTTCAAATTGTGTCATCTTTACTTTTAATGCATATATCTTCTTGGTATATCAAAATAAGTAATAAAAAGTGAAAAATCGACAATATTCCATGAGGGGCATGCTCTGAGATGTGTATCTTGTTGTTAAAATACCCTCATGCATCTTTAGAAATCAGGAGCAACATGACTTGTATCTATAGAGTATTACTTGCTAGTCATTAGTCACTAACCTTTTTTACTGTGTTTGCAGAAGCTCATTGAATTACCTCTCTGTCCAGTACTCTTATCCCAGGCTCAAAACAATATGAGAAGCAGTTGTATTCTCATGTCTTGCTTGACAATGTTTTCTAGAATACCTGAACATCTCTACTTTTGAAAAAGACACTGAAACACTGTAAATCCACCTAATATCAGTTTTTCTTTTGGCATATGCACTACTGAGACATCAAGAATTTTTATTGGTGCAACCTAAAGGTGTATCAAGCTTTGTTTGCAGAATAGGAGGGCCATCTATGACTGGTTGGTATTAGACAGAGGTTCCTTTGGCTTAGGATAGTTTTCCAAGGGAGGATTTCCTAAAGCGCCACTACCTAAATTAGGGGATATTTTTGACAGATTTAGTGTATTTTCTTTGGTATGATCAGATCTCAAGATCAGATATGACCAGAGCTAGGGTAGATGAACTTCTTATTAATCAGTTGGTTAATGAATGAGCTAGGGATGAGGGTGAATGACAGTAGATGAATTTAGCTTATGACAGTTGATGGACAAGTTTGTATGACTGAGACTAGATAGGGCTTGACAATTAGGTTTTTTCTCATCATAGGTTGATTGAAAAGGTAGGAGGGAAAAATGTTTAGGGGTTTTTTATAGCTGAAAATTTTGACAAATTGGAGATCAGCTACTAGAAAACTTGGCTTTAAAAACTATTCATCATCAACAGGTGAAAAATATTGATGACTAACACTGTATATAATGCTATTCTGGCTAACCTAAAACCCCCTATGGGATTAGCTTTGCTCAAGTTTCCAGATGGTTTCAATGCTGATATGGCATATCAGCTACGAGAACGAGATCCTACCACACTTGAAGACATGCAGAAGATAGTTGTGAGTGTAGAAGCCAATTTTCTAGCCAGAAGAGCTCGGCCAAAAGCCGAAAAGAGAGTAACTGTGAAAGAGGAAGCATCTCCTTCAGAAAGTAAGATGGATACTTTGATCCGAATAGTGGAAAAGATGGTCGATCGACTAACGATATCAGATAGACATGAAGCACAAATTAGGAATCCAAATTTTAGAGGACATCGACAGCCACAATTCTAAATTAAACAAACAGAACAGAAAACGTAGGACCAAGCAACACCAAAATAGCATATCAGAACTCCTTTGCAGCAAAATTATGTTCAGGGAATGGAAACAGAGTATGATGATGATCCAGTGGTTGAAACCAATCATTTCTTCACTGTCGATGGTGCACCCATCTTTCTCATAAAAGATGAAGAATATACAACGATTACAGACATTCGAAGAGATGATGATTTCATTTTGGCCAATGACGTAGTGTTAGAGGAAGATTCCGATGGTTATCACAGAGGATACATGAATGCTTTGTCAGCACAACAGAAGTAGTATTCTTTGAGGAGCAGATATGTGCCAATCAATCCCATTCAGAAGAGAAAAGAGATGCAATCGAAAAAATAGTCCTCAAACACCCAAAGTTAAGGGAAGGAGCATGCTGATCCTTCTCCCAGCAAGGCATCCTCAGCGATTAACATTGCAAATGAAAAGAACCAGCTTAGCGCAACAAAGGAGCAAGCAGAGAAGAAATATCCTCCCATCAAAGATGCATAAAAATTTCCTTCTTTTAATTTGGAAAATGAATTTTCTAAGCTGAAGGTGTCCATGCCCTTGACTGAGTTGGTGAAAAATAGCACTCATAAACATCAGGTGTCTATAATTTTTCAAATAGACTCTATATCAGATATGGTAAATGTTGAAGATGATTATCCTGAACTCATTTTTGGTCCAGCTATAGAAGGTCAGTCAGAAGAAAGTGAAGTTCCTCCCTTCTACTTGAGTCTTAGATTGCATGAGTTCATTTTACATAATGCTATGTTGGACTCCGGAGCCCCATACAACTTGATGCCAAAAGCCATTATGGAGAAATTGGGTCTTGAAATTACCCGAAAATACCATGATTTGTATTCCTTTAACTCCGGTAGGTTCCATTGTATTGGTCTTATCAAATACTTGGTAGTATCTTTAGATAAAATCCCAACCAAGAATGTTTTGATGGATGTGGTTGTTTCCGATGTTTCACCACGTTTTGGAATGCTTTTGTCTAGGTCATGGGGTGCAAAACTGAAAGGAACCATTCAGCTTGATTTCTCTTATGCCACCATTCATGTGTTTGGTCAGTTGAGAAAACTATATACAGAGAAGAAAATGAAATACATGATCACTAGAAAAGAGAAGCCAGTCAATCATCCCATTAATGCATTCCACACAAATCTAGAGTCATTTGTATTATATTTAGATGTTGGTTTGAAAGATGAAAATGTTAATTTGGTAGAAGTAGATGAGATACCTGAGATTTCAGAAAAATTTCGGGAAGTCCTTAGATAGGAAAAAGATAAAGTAGCAAGCATTTATGAGCCTCCTTCCTGCCAGCATCTAAAGGACAATGAACAACAGGAAAATGAAAAAATTAGTCAAGATAAAACAGAGAAAGAAGCAAAATTTCAGCATCTAGAAGAAGAAGAAGAAGGCCTTTGGAGCATGGACTTTGATGGAGCTATTGGTAAGGACGGTGCTGGTTTAGGAATAAGGATTCAAAGCCCTGTTTTCCAGCCTAAAAAAGTTCCTATTGATGTTAGAGTGTGTGCTTACAAGTTGGATTTTGACTACTCTAACAATGAAGCAGAGTATGAAGGTTTGATTGCAGGATTGAAAATTTTGAAGAAGCTAGAGGCAAGGAGGATTTCTGTCTATGGATATTCGGAGTTGATAATCAAACAGGTAAAAGGAGAGTATCAAGAAAAGCATCTACGATTGGGAGCCTATATAAATGTTGTCCTAGACATATTGAGGACATTTTATGAGTACACTTTGACAGCAGTACCTCGAATGCAGAATCTTATTGCAGATTCTCTTGCCACTACTGCAAGTAATTTGAAGATTCCAATGAACTCCAGCAACAAGTTTAAAATTTATGTCAAACATCGGCCTATTGTTCTATATAATTTAAGGTATTGGCAGGTGTTTTGGGATGATAATGAAATCAATGCTTTTTTGCAGAGTGAAGGAAAATTCAAGGATACTCCCATAGAGGGTGATTATGAAGTCGATAATCAACAAATCGAAGCAAATCAAATGGACATATTACAGTTGAAATACAATGTAATTCCTAGAGGTCTCATACCTTTAGAGGAGCTTTTTGATCAAGATGATGTTGCAAAGAAATCAAGCTTGGTGCCTACTGATAAAGGAGTTGAAGATGTTAATCTTGGAACAGCTAACAAGCCTAAGCTTGTGAAGTTATCAAAAGAATTGTCCCCTGAGGTAAAGGAACAATATGTTAAATTACTTTCTGAATTTTCTGATGTGTTTGCGTGGGTTTATTCAGATTTGAAGGTGTATGACAAAATATAATTCAGCATATTATTCCCATCGAGCTGGATCAGAAACCATTTAGACAGAAGCTGAGAAGGATCAACCCAAATCTGCTTCCATCAAGTGAAAAAGAGAGAGTAGTTGGAGCATCAAGGATGTCACTACTCGATGGCTACTCAGGCTATAATCAGATCTTGGTGCATGAAAAAGAACAAGACAAAACTTCCTTCACAACATCCTAGGTAACTTTCCAGTATGCCAAAATGCCATTTGTACTAAAGAACGTTGGAGCCACTTTCCAGTGAACAATGGACATTGCTTTTGCCAATGAAAAATATGTTTTTCTGGTTGTGTATTTGGATGATCTGGCAGTATTTTCTGGTTCTGATGATGATAATTTGCACCATTATAGGGTTGTTTTTCAGCGATGTAGAAATTTTGGGATTTCTCTCAATCCAAAGAAAAGCCTCTTTGTTATGGATGAAGGAAAGATGTTGGGGCGTACCATCTCTAAAGACAGTATCCGCATTGATCCTTCAAGAGTGGAGGAAATTCAGCACATAGACCTCCCATGTAACAAAAAGGATATTCAAGCCTTCAATGGTAATATGAACTTCTTGTGCAGATTTATACCCAATTTGGTTGAACATTTAAGAGAAATGACTAATATGTTGAAAAAGTATAGCACTGTCAAATGGAGTGAGGAGGCTATCAAGTCATTTAATCTGGTAAAGTTTGCTCTGTCCAATGCCCCAATCTTGATTAGTCCTGATTACACTCAAGATTTCATTATATTTTCATTTGCATTAGAGCATACTATGGCTGTGGTATTGATGCAAAAGAGAGATCAGATTGAGCAACCCATTTCCTTTTTCAGTAGGACCATTTGAGATGTTGCGTTGCGGTAAAATATCATTGAGAAACAAGAATTGGCCCTTATTAAAGCATTGAAGGATTTTAGAGTATACATTCTGCATTCACATACTATAGCATATGTTCCTAATGCAGCAGTAAAGGATGTGTTGATGAAAACTGATCCAGAGGGAAGAAGAGGTAAGAGGATAGCAGCAATGTTGGAATACGATTTGGAGATTAAATCCACAAAGTTGATCAAAGGAAAAGGCTTGGAAAAAATAATGGCACAATCAAACATGCGTGCCCTGGATATAAATCTCATAGCAGCAATGTCGGAGGATGAGGATGATGGTTTGCTTGTTCCAGTTTCAGAAATATTTCTGAAATCACCATGGTATTTAGATATAGTTTATGTTCTTCAGCATCTTTCACCACCTCCCCGGATGTCTAGAAGAAAAGGTAGATCACTGAAACTTAAGTCTGCTAAATTCTTTATTTTAAACAGTGCCCTTTATTGGAAAGATCCAGGAGGTATTCTGCTTAATTTTTTGGTTGAAGATAAGGCTTAGCAGGTAATGCGTGACTTTCACAAAGGTGATTATGGTGGTCATTTTTTTTGGAAAACAACAGATAACAAAGTGTTGAGAGCGGGATATTATTGGCACACTTTATTTTCAGATCTGTATAAAACAGTGATGAGCTGCCATGAATGTCAAGTTTTCCAAGGAAAAAGGAAACTGCTTCCTCTTCCTTTAAAACTAGTTTCATTAAATGCTCCCTTTCAGTAGTGGGGACTTGATTTCATAGGAGAAATCCATTCCGCATCATCGGCACAACATATATGGATCTTGACAGGTACCAATTACTTCACCAAATGGATCGAGGCCATTCCAGCAAGGAAGGCCACTGATACGGTAATCATTCAATTTTTAGAATCAAATATCTTGTCTCGTTTTGGTTGCCCTCAAAAAATCATAACAAATAATGTAGCAGCGTTTAGATCTAAGAAGATGGTATAATTATGTGATAGATACAATATTATTTTGGGCCATTTGACAACATACTACCCACAAGACAACAGCCTGGCAGAATCATCGAATAAATCTCTAACAAACATAATCAAGAAAATGCTGGAAGCAAATAAGAGGAATTGGCATCGAAATCTCATCAACGCATTATGGGGAGATAGAGTCAGCAATAAGAAATACATAGGTATGTCACTGTTTGAATTGGTTTATGGTGCTGACGCTGTTTTTCCTACATCACTCACATTTCTGGTCATGAGATTATTGCAAGAGGCTGGCAGTGAAGAAGATGATAATCAGTGAAGGATCAATCAAATGATCCACCTTCAGCAGACACGAGAGGAAGCTTCTCAGAATTCTATTCAGTTGCAAGAGAAGATAAAGAAAATATATGACTGTAAGACCAAAGCAGAAAAGTTTCAGTTGGACGATGTGGTGTTGATATGGGATGCACAAAACGAGGAAAAAGGGAAGCATGGTAAGTTTGACAAATTATGGAAAGGACCATATAAAATTTCAGCATATAGGGGACAAAATTCTTTCTTGCTCTCAGAGATGGACAGCCAAGATTTCCCCTGAGGACCAGTGAATGGTAGGCTTTTGAAGCACTATCACTGTTGAAGATAATGAATAAAAAAATATGTCATAATCATTGTATATACCATGTCATTGTTGGTCAGATTTCAAGTACACAGTCATTGAAGTTTGGGGCTCGAGGTGAAGGCTATAAAACTTGAATGGTATGTGTAAATTTTGCTAGTTTTAGTTTAAGTTTTCAGTCATAATCAGAGTCAGTCTGCGTTGTGTCAGTTTCCAGTATTTTGACCATATTTGCCCAATGGACAAGGATACTTGGTCTACGGTGTTCTTGGCACCTCCTAGGAGCTACCATCCCCATTGGAGCTAATGTTAGTGTCAGTCTTGTCATACTGCCATCAGTGATCAAACTTACTCTTTTGCATTTGCATATTAGGAGTCCCATACTATAAATCTTCACCATTCCATTAGGTCATGGATTCATTGATGGTAGTGGTCTTTCATCATTTTTCCCTGATGTGAAATTTGTTGATTCCCCTCTCTATGGTCTTCACTTTTGAGTCACTTTCACTCTGTAAGTCATGTTAGTAGGTCATAGGGTTGGTCTCATTAGGTTCTAGGGTCTCATCATGGTCAAATTAATGAGTCAAGTGTCAATAAGTATCAACAAGGTCATGAGGAGGAAAAATAAACTCAAAGGCACAGTATCTGGAAAAATCAAAGAGTTTTTCTATTGAGCTTGATGTAATTGTCACCTCAAAACATGTTTTGAGGTGAAAACATGGTACTTTTCTTTTATTATCATCTCTTATGTAATTTTATGTCTTTATATGTAATAAGTTGAACTTCAGAAGCTGCTATCTCCACAAAGCCACCTCCCTACCTTTCAGAGGTGTTTTCCACAATATTTTCAATGTAAGATCATGTTCTAAGTATGTTCATCAGAAGGACCCCGGAAAGAGCTCTCCAATGGTATATTATACTCCCAAAAATGACTTCTGGATTGGAAAATATGCCTAAGTGAACAAAAGTCCACAAAAGTCTAATCTTACCCCTTTTCCCATTTGTCCCTTAGACTATGTAAATTTACCTTTTCATATAATTTTAAAAGTTTTTCATTGTAATTCCTTTTCCCCTGATCCTATTGCATAATCACATTGTAAAATTCCCTTTCACCGTAAAACTCTGATGCGATTAAACCACCTCCGATTGACCCTTCCCTGATTACAAACCTCCGATGTGATTGAGATAACCCCGATTGAGTCACCTCCGATTGAGTTAACTTCTAATTGACCACCTTCGATCGATTGCATCCCATTTCCAGTCCGATCACTTATCACATTCCCTTGTTCCGATCACCCGATCGCATCACAAATTCCCAACACTTAACCCCGCTTCTCCCTCCCTACCGATGCGATTGATCACATATCGCCCATTGCATATTTCATTTCCAAACACTTAAACCCATTCCCCACTGATTGCGATTGCGATTTACTCCCGGGTCCCACCATAAAGTCTTCTACCCTTTATTATAGTTTGAAAAGGATTTCTTAAATCCCTTATCGCATCGCAAAGTCCGAAATCGCATCGCAGTTCCATCGCAGTCATTGCGCAATCACTCTCCTTCCGTCGATGTGATAGTTCCTGATCACAATCGCACGATTCCAAGTCTTTGCCCATCCCTTAAACTGCCTCCTCATTTCCTTCGACGTGATTAATCGCCAATCACAATTGGCATTTTCCACATCCCTTTGCTTCCACTCCACTCCATTCCTGATTGCGATTGTGATTCTTTCCCCGGTCCCACCAAAACACTTCCGCCCTTTCAATGAAAAAAGGGTTTTTTCCTTTGTAAGCGAAACTCATTTTTAAAGGCTTTTCCTTCCATCGCATAGTCTTCATCGCAACGTTCTTTCTCGACCCGCCCATGCAATGAATCGCATGTCGCCCATCGCATCGTGTGATTGTCCCACTATATATCACACCCCTTCCCCTCCAATTTGTGATTGTGATTTCCCCATAAAACCCATCGCATCGCAAGTCTCCAATCAAATCGCTCCATTGTGTGATACACTCCCTCCCCTCTCCCAATTTTCAATTTGTGATTGCGATTTGCGATCACATCTTGGGCCCACCATCCTTTCCTTTTCTCCTTTTCACCCAAAAAGGGACTTTTCTTCATTAAGTGGCAAATTTGATTTTTATTGATTCCAAAGGGCATTTCTCAGCATAAAAGGGATTTTCAACAAAAGAAAAGAAATAGTCAAAGGCCATTGTTGAGGTATAAAAGGTGTCTTTTTAAAGCCTATTTATCTAACATTAATTATCAATCCGGGAGCGACTTTTTATTTCAAGAGTGTACTCCCTCTGAGGCAGCAATTTATCCAAGAGTAATGCCTTGTAATATGTAGTACAATGTTTCAAATGCAAAAGTAAATGGATGCTTGAAAAGGAAATCTAACTACAACAACATAAACTCAAATGCTCTGAAATATTAATTAAACCAATCTGAAAAACATCAATCAGGGATACAGTAGCAATAACTCCTTCCCTTAGAAATCGATGCAAGATAACCAATCTGGTAACTTGGAAGTAATAACCAGTGTCCTCTACAGTTGGTGATCTTAAAGCAATCGAAATGAAAGCAAACTCAATCTTCGTGCTGATGAAAATAACTGAAAGGAACAAAATCTGGAAAGGAATAGCAATATGAACAACAATTCTAATTCTAACGCAATTAGGAAACTAATCTCAATACTCCAATCCTGTTGACAGCCAAGAATATGAAACAGTTCATTTGAATGAATCATAAATCAATGGAACAACAACGCTTTATAAAAGATAACAAGATGAATGAGATAGTAAATACGATCCTTGCTAACATAGAATAGCAGTGCAATTCATTAACGTATACATCAAATTCGAATTCAATCCAACAACAATCAAATAACTATGTAATCATAATGAATCTAAATGCAATTATCACACAACAGAAATAAAAGAATAGAAATACAAACAACGGATCGCTCCACCAGGGCCGGGCCCTCAACCGCCGGTGAAAGCGCCGCTGGGCTACTGCAGAGCTTGAGAAATGGAATGAGAATGCCTCTTTGTATTAATCAAACATGAATAGCTTTTACATCAGTTTCTCTTTGATCACAAGAGTCAAGGAATTACAGTGTTACAAAGGGAATTCAATAATCATCCATTGCTCTCCAATACATGCTCTCCTTTTATAATCAAAAGGAAGAGAAATTAAATAGCAAATATGATCTCCCATAACAATATTGGATTGTTCCCAACAACTTGATCATCCAGAAAATACATTTTCAACAATATTTCAACAAGAGCAAGGTGAATTTGGCTTTGCAGTTGAGATTTGGAGGACTGTCGCAACAACAAATCTCAGAAAATCGTGCTCAAAGAACCTTACATTTCTCTCAATAAATGCTGCATTTGGGAAAAATGTTCTTTGGATAAGTTACTTGGACCCGTTTTTGACAAAACCCATGTTCCAGATTTTCCAGATTCTTCTTCATTTCCCCAAAATCTTAACCGCAAAATTGTCACTTATTATTCCAGTGAATTTTTGAGTTGGAATATTTGATGATGATTTGGAGATCAAATCTTCAATCTGGAAAATATCTTGGAGGCTAAAATGGTGAGTGATATTACAAAATGTATTAATAAACCATCTTTGATAAAATCATGTATAATAATCATCAATTTATTAAAAATAAAGGAGAATAAATAATATTCATCCATAAGAACATAAATCATTATAAAATGGATTTATATGATAAATTATAATAAATGACATGATAAAGAAGAGTAAAAATGGATGAAATAAGTGTTAAAAAGTGGTCTTATTCATGGCCCAACAGTCGTGAACTAATTATGAACCAGAGACATTTACAGTAGTTATGAAAAAGGGATATGTTCTTTGGATTTCCTAATTTCATTCATTGGGTGTAACAACAAATCTTCAAGATGGTCAAAATGTGTTGTTTCTCCTTATTTTCAGGGGCATATTTTTGGTCTTTTCCTATATTCATATTTCGATTCGTGAGCTAGTGAAACAAATCCTTCTTCTATGGACCTACTCCCCTCAATTTCTGTCTATTTAATGTAATTTCTAAGTCATTTTTAAGGGGGAATAAAGTGTGGAATAAGTTGAAAATCGCTAAGGACACTCGACGTTCCATTTGTAACAGTTTGACAGAGAATTAGTAAATATATGTAGCTCTAATTTGTGGGATCCCTGTGGTATGTGTTAGGTCTCTGTAATAAGCAAGATTGGCAAAAGTCCGATCACAAAGTTAACATCATTTCAACCACCTTTGGGATTCTAGGATCTAGCCCTCCTGAATCCGGAGAGGGATCTCTCCAATATGTACAAAGATGGATTTGTCTTTGAAAGCTTAAGGTAATGATATTAGGCTAGTTATG